>JAJTWR010000143.1:90000-204763 GCA_021613335.1 Whitmania pigra | reverse complement strand
CAACTTGCTCCTTCGCATTGGTATTCGTTTTGATCACAAGCTAAAAAAAAAGTTGAAGTTAAAAGTTTCAAAGTTAATAATGCCAAAAAATTAATAATGACGATAAATTACTAACTGCAATTTAGCTCATCACAACCATCAGGGCAGTGCTTGATCTTGTCACAAATCTGATGTTTCGGAATGCATCTTGATAGAATTTTACACTTTAGTTCATCTTCATGGCATGCTTTCAAGTTATAAAAATATTATATTATTATTATTTAATTATCAAAACTCTTGCGAGCGTATAGGATTTGAACTCGGATATCAACGTTCTAAGTGGATAAGGCGTTGGCTTTATAATTTGCTATTGAAATTGGAATTTCGTTAAAAATAAATGCAAATATGTTCTACCGCTAATGAGCTAAGTTGAGTGTTTAAACTAGCAATAAGTATTATTTAAATGAATTTGATTTTAAAGCGTCACTTTTATTTGTTGTCCCAAGTCCATGAACCACGACTTCGCATAAAACCATGTAGGTCATATAGTAACCTGGAGACTTTGTAATAGTTACATATCTACCTGATAGTACTTTGCCGCAATACAAGTCTACAAATCCGTCTGCATAAACATTTTAATTTGTTAACGTGAAATAAATTTCATTTCTCATTAACTATATCAACTATTCATCTTTATCAAACTTTTCTCAAAATTTAAGTTGAATGAATAAAATTTGTTTGGATGCGTGCTAACATCTAGTAAATTATAATTCTGATATTAATAATATATTAATATTAATAAATAAAATTAATTTGTAAATTGATATTTGGATTTTAAAAAAATTCAGATTTTACCTCTTATATTTTGAAGTGTTATTGAAGAAGATGAAGAACATCGTTGTTGATGAGCATCTTCATCGTCGTTTGAAATATAAATTGACAGATTGTTTAAGGTTAGAGCATCTAGTGAAAATAAGGTAAACACAAGCACAAATATTAAATAATTTACAAAATTGAACACACTATTTTGTATTATTAAAAGCAATCAGTTGTATGTTTTGTAGGAATGAGGATTTTGTATGAAATGCAGTTTTTAAAGAACTGGGTACTAACCGGATGAATTAGCTTTGAAGATTATACGGACAAAGTCGATATCATACAGGTCGCTTAGTACCAAGCGCCACCATGCAAGCTTACCCTTTCCTGCATAAACTTGTGTGCATGTATCGTAATTTCCATCAACTGCAAAAGTTGACGTTTCATGGAATAACACTCCGCTTTGATAAGTTGGCTTATTCAACAAAACAATTCCTGAAGTCATGAAATGCAATTAACTCGTTTAAAATTTAGTTTAATTTATCCTTTTAATTGGAGCTGTATTGTTTTGTTTTTTTCTTACAGAAATTTTGTCACATTACCGTATTTTAAAGCGCATCAAAAATGTGTTTATCTACAGTCAGGACGGAAACCATGAGGACACCCAATTATTTCGTGATATCTCGATAAAGAAAAACTTAATTTTGGGGAAATTTTAAAATATTATGTATTTACATATTTGGGATTATCTCTTAAAGTTTCGTCAAAATATGTTCATGCCTTAATTTTAAAATTCCAAAAACGTGATTTTTGGGTGTCCAATAACCATGAAAGCCATTTTCAAAAATCATCTAAAAATGACTCGTGAAAAAACAAGAAAAAAGTTTAATAAGAAATAAAGTTTTCTTCATTTTCATTAATTTTAAAACATCTGTTACCCATTAATTTTACTAGAGTATTTACAAATTTTCTGTTCAGCTCTTTCCAGTCATTCCTACTAGCGTTTTCTAGGTCAGATTCTGAGTGAAACTGCTAATTTAGTCAACTTCACTGCAAATTCCTCATTAAATTATTATCGATCCTGTTCCATGTTTTCGACTAAAAAATGCTTCTTTTTCTAAATCTGAGGTCATGCCAGTAGAACTGATGACCATCAGGTCCATCCAGGTTAGATTTCTTTTTATCTGAATATCTAACTTATCTAATATCATCATTTTAATATCATTAATTTAGTTTCATCAATTTAGTATCATCAATTTAATATCATAATTTTAATATCATCAATTTAATATCATCAATTTAATATCTTTAATATCATCAAATTAATATCATCATTTTCGTATCATCAATTTAATATCATCAATTTAGTATCATTAATTTAGTATCATCAATTTAATATCATCAATTTAATATCATCAATTTAATATCATCAATTTAATATCATCAATTTAATATCATCATTTTAATATCATCAATTTAGTATCATCAATTAATTATCATCATTTTAATATCATCAATTTAGTATCATCAATTTAATATCATCAATTTAATATCATCATTTTAATATCATGAATTTATTATCATCAATTTAATATCATCATTTTTATATCATCATTTTAATATCATCAATTTAATATCATCATTTTAATATCATCAATTTAGTATCATCAATTTAATATCATCAGTTGTGTTGGAGAGCATGGTTTTGGCTAATTCCACTCTTGCCAACTTGTAATGGTTTTTAAGAGCTGGAATCTTTAATCTTTTTTTTTATGTTATAAACCACTAGATCTTAAATAATTTAACACTGTACCTTTACAAATTCTTAAATCAAGTTCATTTATAATTTGGTTTGCTGAAAATGTACCTGAAGAAGCCTTTCTTACCAAGAATCTCTGCTGACGAATCGTCAGTTTCTTGGGTCTTCTATCATCATGTTGTGCTTCATATTGTTCACGGGCTTTTGAGTAGTTTCAGACGACTGTCTTGGATTGATTAAGCTTGTTGGCAATTTCTCTGATCAAATAATTTGCTTGTCTGTAGGACTCAATCTGCCATTTCTCCTTGGCAGATAACATTTGTCCCTCAGCCATTTATAAAATAGTCATTTATAAATTAGTTATTTTATAATATTCAAATTAATTTTTAACACTTTTTGGGTTAATATATCGATGATATTTGCATAAATTGCATTTGGTTGCTTAACTATGAAAAATTCCAAGTTTTATTGGATATAAGTAAGGATGTCCTCAACGTTTTTAAACGGACCAAAAATGCTATTTTACATATTTTACAAGATCTACTTGTTAAATTTTCTTGAAATTTTGCAGGGTATTTTGTCTACAATAAAGAGATATTATATAAAAAATAAGTAATATTGAACTTATATTTAACGAGTTATTACAAAAATATGGGGTGTCTTGGCCGCAAACTCAAGACTTTTTATTTGGCTTACCTTCCTCATTTTGAACATGAATTATTACTTCGCATAATACAAGTAGATCTTGTCCAACTCCAGCACCTGGAGGTGAAGGCAAAAGGTTACTGTAACTATTACAGTTCATAGTGAATGGATAATCATTTAAGTAAATTATGGTTTAAAAAGGATTTGAAAACAAAATATGTCTTTCAAAATTTTTTGAATAACCTAGAAGACCTTATTTTCAATTAACTTTCCATGACTAGAGAGGCACAAGTTACAATTACCATGATTAAATTGACCAGACAATGTATTATTGCATTATGTTTTACAATTAAAATAATTATTCCTAAGTTAAAAAATTAATACAAACATGAGGTTCCAGGAGTATTGGTTATATTAACATCGGTTATTCTATATTGCCTAAGCAATTCAACTCTCCACCAGGCCTCTTCATCTATTGGCAAATTGGCCCCAGCAACTGAACAGGTGTTAATATCTTTATCCATTGCAAACTCGGGCTTACCGTCAGAAATTATCTTACTTTGACTTGTTCCCTTAAGGATATGCCTTGCTAGTAAATTGAAAAAAAATTTCTTTAATGGAGATTTTGAACATATATGTGATTGACATTCCCACAAGTTGCGCAATACGTATAGCATTCCTTTTGATCCATTGAGAATAAATTTAAAGTAACTTTTAATTCAATGATTCAGATTAATTCTAGCACATTGATGGACATTAAGTAATCCATCTCAAACTTCATATTCAATCATTTACATAAATTATATCTAATCAATACCACACAATATTAATTTATTCCTGTGATCATCTTCACACCGTTCATCTTTACATCTACTATTATAATTATATATTTTTAATTGTACAGTTTATGCAGATGCTGTCCAAGAGCAATGATACCTTTAAGTGCTTTTGAGTGTCATTGCTGCTTTGTATAATTTTTTGTTTACAAGATGATATCAGGATTAAACGAAGTATCGTCTTTCCAATTTTGTGGCAAAACATCATTGCCAACAAAAATCTTTACAAATATATTCCAAAGTGCTCATATTTCCAACTAAGCTGTATTCTGCATTCGTAACATGAAATAAATGGCACCTTACCTTGGTAAAATATAACAAAATTTAATAAAATTGCACCTATAATATAAACTATGGTGAGATTCATTTTTTTACAAAATTATTAATTGCAACGATTCGATGATGATTCAACGCATGATTCGAGTTAATTTCAATTCAGTCTTTCAATTCGTCCGATGCATTATGTCGGGCAGTTAATATTTATGTACCGTAAATATATACATTTAGATATATCTTTATGGATAATAATACAAATGATTGATTTTCAGATTTTAATTTACTAATATTAATTTCCTCCGGGCTTGATTCCATAATATTTTAAGTTTAATTACGAGTAAAGCTGTAAAAAAGTAAAAATGTAAAGCTGATGCTGAAAACTGTTTTATTTTGTTTAATTTATTCAAGTATACTTCAATTTCACATATACCATAAAGTTGGAGTGTTTCCGCCGAACTTTTGTATTGTTACGTACTTACCTCTTGGTTTTGGTTCTCTGCGTTTTAATTCTATAACTCTACCTAAACAATCAGACAGCAACAAATCAATTAACAAATGGCATTCTGATAACGTTTATCTTTTTAAAATTAGTAAGTTCAATCAGACAGCAACAAATCAATTAACAAATGGCATTCTGATAACGTTTATCTTTTTAAAATTAGTAAGTTCAATAATGATAAAATTATTGCAATCATTAGTAGTCCTACATTTGTAAATGCGTTATGCGTTGCATAAACTTGGCCCAGGTTCAAGAATCACACAATTTACGCTGTTATCTAATCAAAAACTGCCGAATTTTAACTCAAATATCCTTTATATCATTCACAAAATTGTATTTAATTAATATACTGTAAAATTTAGCAGTAAAATTTAAATATTAGTGGGATTTCATCGATTAATGCCTTTTTTTTTGTTTTTTTGAGGATTTCGCCGCTGAGCATGAGGTCTATTCATGTCCAGTTAATAATTTTTATTACAGGAATCACAAAAGCTGATTATTTATTCTTATTCTCTAATACTATTTAACACTTAATGCTTATTATTAAATAACACTTATTGACTATTACTTATTTTACACGGAATAATTTTTATTTTAAAATTACGTTTCCTTTTTAACTAAAATAAATAAATCATAATTGCTGCCTTCTATTCGGAGTATAATAACGAAACGCTTGATAAATATTGTTGTAAACGTGGCGCATAATTAAGTTTATAATTAATTATTTTATAGAATTATATTCAGTATCTTTTTGTGGGTGGTCAAAACATTATAACACAACGAAAAGAGTGAGGTAATTCAGAAGTCCAAATATCCTTTTGCATCCTTAAGTACCTCATTCCTTCAGCACTTAACTTCTACAATTCAGTTCCGTTAACTGAATACCTGCTCTAATAAACTTATTAGTTAACTTACTTATTTGCGGACTCCAGGGTTATTTCAATATTTTTATAACTTGAAAGCATGCCATGAAGATGAATTAAAGTGTAAAATTCTATCAAGATGCATTCCGAAACATCAGATTTGTGACAATATCAAGCACTGCCCTGATGGTAGTGACGAGCTAAATTTCAGTTAGTGATTTTTCGTCATTAATAATTTTGCGGCATTATTATTTACAAGAGTGGATTACTTTCTAAACTCCATACAAATACATTTAAAAGGTTAATTGCAAATCATTCGGTAATTATTTTATTGTTAAATATTGCTGTAGAAATTATTTTAATTACATTTTGTTTAGAAATTTGATGGCAAATGCTTATGAATAAAATAAAAAATTGTTAGTAGTGTAATAACCTGATATCTACCTATTAATAAATTCATCATTAATGAATAGCAATCAAACACTCAATTTCATTTTCATATCGACCAATGCCATGTTAATATATAATTACAAAGTGGCTAGATTTGATTAAATCACCTAAAAATACTTGAATTAATTTCTTATGTATGGTCGTGTCAAGCATTATTTTATTTAGAAATTATTTCTCCATTAGCTGTGTTTTTTTTTAAATATACTTATCAATTTTACTTTAACTTTATGTTTATTTTAAAATTTACATAATCAGTTTTGTTCTATTTAATGAAGGCATGCTATGAGAATTTATTAAAAACATGGATAACTTTATAAAATTAAACTTAAGTATTAAATTACTTCTTTCCTTGATAATTATTTGTTTTCAAATAGCTATGAAAATTGCAAAAAAACAATTTCGATATTATGAGTTGGTTACATAACCTCAACAACACGAGAGTGGAATATTTCTCAAATATTTACTAACCTCTTAGCAAATGTCATTTGTTGTCGTGACACATTATCAATGTTCTAAATTATTAGTACAGTCGAACCCGGATGTAACACCGGCCTAGGGGTTTGCCATAATGTGTCTAGATGACTTGTGATCGAGATAAGCGAAAATCAACATGGCGAATGTATATTGCTTGCATAATGTGCGTTAATAAATAAGAATGTACATACACATACACAGGTTTTTAACAGAACAGCAATTGATACTAGATTTTTGGTAACAGTACATACGTGTTTGCTAAAAGCAACAAAAGGCTTATAAAAGCTTACTTATTGTTTTAGGTGGGAGATAAAAAATCTGAATGGCCGTGAGCCTAGGTACATCCGGATAAGCTCTATATTCGTCCACGATTTTTTTTTCTGTTGTTGTTCCACCTCTACAGATTTTTTCTTACTTAAATTAAAAGATAAAGAGGGAATTTGGCGGTTTCAAAAAAATTTAAAGTGGAAAATTTTTACTTCTTTTGCGCTCGAGATATTATGTTTCAGCGACATAAAAGCATCGACATAACCGATGAGAAAATTATAAGATAAAGAGGGAATTTGGCGGTTTCACTTCAAAAGCGTCGACTTAATAGGGTTGGCAAGTTAATCGAGGTCAAGATAAGTGGGTTCCACTGTAGTTACAATAGTAATTATTATTCCGAGTTTGATTATATTGGCGTCCTCTCATTTTGAGATCTGAAAAATATTTTGAAAAATATTTTGCTTGTAAATTTGTCATGAATTTTACATATTCCTAGATGAATAGTTTTGCAAAAAAATATTCACAAAAATGATCTATTTCAACATTCCTCATTATTTGTCATTTGAAATTTGTCATTCATCTTTATATTGCAATTTGTTGACGATGTGATACAAATCGTCATCACTAAGTCAATCATTTGGTTTCTTATCGAACATTTTGAAGGTTGTTAAACATTTGTTGTTAGGTACAATTAGATACAATTCTGTTAACTAAATACTTGCTCTAATAAACTCATTAGTTAACCTGCTAATTTGCGGACTCCCGGGTTATTAAAATACAATAAAAATCATATCTAGTTCAAACGCAGCAACCGCATCCTATCTTCTCGATATACCATTTTTATAAACCGGACTAAATTATTATTATTTAACAATTCATATCAAAGTCTCGTCGAATCAGAATTCGTGAATACATGTCAGTACGGTTTTATATCACGCCAACAAAACGTTTAATCAAATAGTTGTTAAACTAATAATGATAATATGTGCTACAATAGAATAAAAACAATAATTAAACCAAAGAAATAATCTAATATCTAAACGCATTCGCGCGCTACACTCTAATCTGATTAGATAATGTGAGAGACCTGTTTGATGGTAATTATAATTAATTGTCAGCCATAGAGAAATAAAAAGTTCTTTACCAAAAGGAAAAGATTGAAGTATTTGTAGAAGCTTCGGGAAACGATAAAATCGATAAAACCCTTTCAACTTTTGAGCTTCATACAGAGATACCACCTTGAGGATTCTGCCACTAGCATTTAGTACTTCAACATTTATAACATATTGCCAATTAAGAACTAAAACCTATAAATTCTACATAAAGAAACTTTGTAACCTTAACCCTAAGCAAATATCCCTTTATTGTAATTATTAGATCAATAATAAATGATTTATCTTGAAAAACTCGTGGTTTTCTCAAATAGTTCGTTGATTTATTTGTTGAAGCAGTCTAAGGCTTTTTTTTTATTTTTCCAATGTTTGCATACCGTAACTTTAATCATAAAATTGATTTTGTTTGCACTATGCAAATTTAAAAAAATAATTACCGATAACTTATTATTTTTTATTTATTTATAACATGTTTTCAGAATATAAAAAACACATGCTTCAAATTTCAGATGAGGATGTCGTGGTCACAGTGTGAGATATGTACATTGAGTTAAAGAGTGCAAGTTAACCGAATGCGTTCCTGTAACAGGCGAAAGAAAAGTCATTATGTGTCGAAACCCAGCCTGGACTGGATGGATAGACCATATGGATAGTGGAACTATACTAACCGGATACATAGAGCACTCTCAATAACTGTTAAATACAAATTCAAATTGGTTGTAACAAAATTAACAAATACGAAATTAAATGTCATTCGATAACTTATCAAATTAATAATATAAGCAGCTGATAGTCAATTGAGTGCATTTCATATTTTGTAGATAAATTAGGGCTGCAAATAGATCAAGCTATCTGTTTATTAAACAGATTTTGAAAGATCAACAGATCAAGTGCAGTTAAGAATCCAAATAAATTTTTGTTTCAATTTTAGAAAGAACATTGCACATGAATACCAGAGTTATATTTGCTCTGATAATCATAATCAAAGGGATATCGTTGCTTCAAGGTAACGCATTTCCAATTTTTCAACGACGGAAATGATTTAAGTTGAGCAATCACAGTCAGGTATTCCGTAAAAGATGCAACATCCCAAGGTAAAACAATTTCTGAAAAATATTCACATCTGGCAATTGATGGAGACATAAATTCATGTGCAATCTCTGAAAGCACTAAACTTGAACTGGCATGGTGGAGTGTGAAACTCGATAAAGATTATAATGTTGAGAAAATCATCATAAATTACAACTCTGGATCAGAAGGTTTGCCGACAAATATTTTCATTAACTGATAGTTATTTTATGTATTGATTTTATCTCATTGCAGTTGAACCACCAAATTATTCAATGATAAATTTAAATAATCTTTGATAAATTTCAGATTTACATAAATACATGACTCACTTCATAGTATATGTGTCAAAAGACATCAGGAATCTTGATGAAAATATGTGTGCTTCACACTCAGGGAAAAAAAACGAAGGTGAGAAATTATGAAAAAAATTATATTTTATCCAATTATCAAACATGTTATACAAATTAAACGTCAATTAACCGTTTTTAATAACAAATGATTGTTATTCTAAAATAATTAACAATCTCATTATTGGATCATAAAATAATATCATACAATTTTCTTGACAAAGTCTTAAAAGAAATATTAGAAAATAAAAATGTTGAGTCTTTGAAAGAATAATTCAACTCCTTAAAACGGAATAGAAACTTTATTGGCTGCCACATACTTTGAAACAATAACATGTAATTTAGTTATCAATTACAAATTGCTTAAACAACTGTTATTTAGATACCAAATACAATTTACAAATTGGTCGGAACACCATGTTTTAGTAAATGTCTAGCAATGTCTAAGTTAGAAACTGTAAGCGATAACGCATTAAGATACAGTTAACACGCTGATTTTATCAAAAACAGACAAAGCTAATGTTCATAACATTGTTACAATTAGATCGCAAGTGTTCAAGAGGCCAATTTGAATTTTTATTTTAATGTAAATTTTAATAATAATTGTAATTAGAAAATACAAAATTACACAAGTAAGCAAATTACATAAATTACAAATTACCCAAAAAACCACTTTATTTCGTTACAAATTACAATTTTAATTTAAATTACGTGTTTTTGTTACTTAAATTAAGTTACTGGCCATTCCTTCTTGTTCTGTTTGTTTTGCAGACTTTTGGTTATTTGATGCACCGAAGCCAAAAGTGCAACTAATTTTCCTCGTCTTTTTCCCGTTTAGCAATTCACTTGGTGAAAAGGCCAGACTCCAAAAGTGTTTGTCGATATTGAATTAGAAATTCATGAACTGTTTGGCTATACGGAAGCCGCGATTTTATCAACGATTGTTTGAAAGTCTGCACTAACCTCTCCGCTTGTCCGTTTGTAGCGGGATGGTAAGATGTTCATCTCAGGTGTAGAATATCTCGCTCTCTTAGATGTTCCTGGAATTCCTCTGATGTAAAAGTTGGCGCATTGTCCGTTACGAGGGTATGCGGATATCCGATATCCTCTTCGAGTAAATCCATCGATGTTCTCGCGGTGCTTGAAGTAGGGTGGATGCACGGGTATTTTGAGTAACTTTCAACCATCATCAACCAGTTCTTTCCCACAAAATTAACTGCGTGATCTACAAGAATTCTGCTCCAAGGTCGTTCGGGTAGCATCCAGGAGTGGCTCGCGAACTTTAGTGGGTTGTTTTGATGTTTCGGACAAGATGTGCATTTCATACACATCTCTTCAACGTCAGAATCTTTTTTCGGCGAGTAAACAACCGATCGTACTAACTGCTTCATCCTCCTCATACAGCAGTGTCCAAGGTGTAATAAGTTCATAACATGAGATCTCATCTTGTCCGGAATTGTAATTCTATTTCAGAAAATAAGATAATAATTTTGCACCGTCACAGTATCTTCAAACTTTTAAAAATGTTGAATCTTGTCACTCGAGGCCATCTCCCTGGTTAAGATTTGAGAATCAGTCGGTCGGATTTGTTTTTTCATGGAATTGATTGAACAAACTCTAGAATCGTCTTCCTCTTCAACGAAGTCAAACTTAGAATCATGCCCACTTGGTGAGCGACCAAGAGAATCCGCGTTTTCTGATTGTCTGTATTCTATTGAATAATCGTACTGATGAAGTATCAACGCCCATCGGGCCAATCCATTTGCCGCTAACCCATGGGTCAGTTTTGATGGAATGAAATGATGGCGACGAAAGGGATTTGTGGTCCGTTACTAAAATGAATTTTCGTCCATAATGATATTGAAATAACCCGGGGTCCGCAAATAAATAAGTTTATTAGAGCAGGTATTCAGTTAACGGAACTGAATAATAGAAGTTAAGTGTTGAAGGAATTGAGGTACTTAAGGATGCAACTGGATATTTGGGTTTCCAAGTTGTCTGATTCTCGCTGTTTGTCAGGTGATTATCGAGAATGCTTTTCTGTAGCAAAAATAGATCCCACGTGCCCGAAAAAGATGCCAAATATAATTAAATAGAAATTTAATTATTTCAGCAATATAAACTTAATTAATTTCCAAAATCTAAGTTTACAACATTACACCCTCCTTAAATCTGTTCGTCCCGAACAGACTGCTGCCCCCCGTGGTACTTCGCCAGTTGGCGAATGTGTGCCACCTTCATTTTTACTCTCGGGACACAATCTCTAACATGGTGCCCACGTATCACCATTGTTTCAATGCGAGCCCTTCCTCTTCTCGTATCTCTACTAAAACGCTTGCTGAAAAAGATCAGCAAAACAACCAACAGCACTAAATGCTCGCCTCGAATCTCCGACGACCTCCGAAGGCCAGAAACAAAGCTTTCAGATTTTGAAGATATTTTTTGGATTTGGAACCACTGACAAGCATGTCGTCAAGATAGACTGTTTCTTCTTGTCAATCACAAGTCAATCTGACCATTATTTCTTGAAAATAAACTGGAGCTGAAATTATTCCAAAAGGTAGTCTCGTTTGAAGTAAAACTCCTCTGTTTGTTGTCAACTCGAGTTTCTTCTGACTAACTGGAGCGAGTTTGATTTGATTGAATGCATCTGCCAAATCAATTATACTAAAGTTACTTTCTCCAAGTTTTTTCATAAGATCCTCCGTCAGTGTCATGAGGTATCGGTGAAGTTCTAACTGCGAATTTACGGTCATCGAGTAATCACCACAGATACGAAAATTAGGCTTCTTTTCGCCTGGTCTCAAATTCTTTTGAATCGGTACTATCGGAGTTCCATAATCATTGAAGTGTGTTTGAGCCAGTTGTTGAGTCCAAATCATTTTTTTATTCCCGCATCGAGAACCTTATTTAGATCATCTAAAATTGAAAATGGAACTGTTCTTTCCTTGATAAAAATTGGCGATGCTTGTCCCTATTTGAATTTTACCTTTACCTCGAAATCTTTCAAAAAGCTAAGTTCTTGCTGGAAACATTTTTTGAAATTGTGGCAAATATTCTGTGCTTTTTCGACGGTTCTGGAATCAGATTCTTCATCAATCTTTAACACGTGATTGCGTAACAAGTTTGACACGTCGATTTTCAGTTCAACTATGGCTTTCCTGCCAGTAATGTTGAGTTTTGGAACCTAGATAATATTAAATTCTAGAGAAATGTTTTGAGATTCTGGTGTCGAAACAATCATTTCACAAATTTCTATGTCCGGGATGGAGTCTCCTGTTGCGGAAAAATACCTCGTACTGGAAGAGTACATAGAATGGGTTTACCCGAATGTTTCCACAACTCGAAAGCAATTCTGAATTCTCAATTTGTAACTTTTGTATAAGAGGGGTGTGGCTTGGGATCGTGTGGATTCCAGGTGTTCTACGATTCCACAAAAGTTACATTCAATTATGATATGTTTGCAATCATTGGCATAGTGTCTTTTTTTCCACATCTTGGAAATGGAAATTTTGAGAGTTACAATTACTATACAATATTCGAACTCGAAATTTCCGCCTTCTCGAGGCCTGTTACTCCTTCCTTTTATACTCCAACGTGGCCAAATTAAAAATTGTTTTTATAATCTGTAGTACCTAGGATTGTGGTTTTGAACTGTGTGAAACATGTTTATGGAAATTTGGTTACGATAAAGAGGTTCGGAGGTTTGTTTCGAACTTGGCTGGTTCTCTGTGAAGTCCAAATTCATGCGGATCTTGAAATAGGTAAGTGTTGGCTAACTATTATTTGCTTGAGTAAATGCTTCTATACATTTTCTTAGTTATTAATTAATTTAGTGCATTTAATAGTATTTTAAGTTTTTTTTAATAAAACAATTTACTAATGTAATAAATTATTATCTTTAGTATCATTCAACAAACCAACCTTTCATAATGGAATAATCTTCAAGAATACATCAGGATTAGCAGTGGATGGCAACAACGATACATGTGCGAAAATTGTTGCTCATAAAGAAGAGTTTGCATGGTGGCAAATTTCCCTTAATGAAGATTATTACATTGACAAGATCAAAATCTACTTTAATCCAAAATCATCAGGTTAGTTGATTTTGCTTTAATGAATTAATAATAATTCAAATTATCATCTTGATAATTAATCAAAATTTGAAATTAAAATTGCAATATTTTATAGATGTTTCCACAATTAATAATTTCAACGTATACGTTTCAAATGTTGAGAATGACTTTGAAAAGGATGTTTGCGAAGGCTTTAACGCTACAACAGAAATGAGCAAATCGAGTAGGTCATTTATTTCAACAAGTGACTTCCTCTTTATATAAACTTACATGATATTATTTATTATTGACTGAAGTGCGGATCGTTATTGTAAATGCAATTATAAAAATGACTGAACATGTCAACATGTCAGTTAATTAAATTCTTGTTTAGGTGGTGTTATCGAGTTGAAATGCAGAGAACCAAAACCAAGAGGTAAGTACGTAACAATAAAAAAGATCAGTAGAAACATACCTCATCATCTTCAGGGTTTATGTGAAATTGAAATCTACTCGAAAGAATATAACCCAACTTTAGGTTATAAAAGTCTATGATTCATATTAACTTTGATATATTTTAGTCGTTTAGACATTGATTCTAATATCAATCAGAAAAACTATAAGATACATGATTTGTTACAAATTTTAAGCACAAAATAAAATATTTGAAGTTGTATAATAGTCTCTGATATTGCAAATATTTTATTAGAATGTAATTCGACGTATCGAGAATGCCTTCCACTTCAAATGTGCCTTCCAGAGCACAAATTATGTGACGGTGTTAAAAACTGCCCCGACGGGTTGGACGAATCTATGTCTCGCTGCAGTGAGTTTCTTTACTATTCAATTATGAAAGATTATCAAATTGTTTATTTATGTTTGAAATTTCGAGTTTTAGAAATTTGTTTAAAGCAGGCTTAATTTAGATTATCGAACATTTGTAATAAATTGTGATTCTCAAAATGAATTAAAACAAGTGAATTGGAATTATTTTAATTTAATTTGTAATCTTTTCTTTTTATCTATTTGATATTCTAAACAAATTCTAAAGAATGCCAATCTCATCAATATATGTGCGAATGGAACTATCAATGCATACCTAAAGATTGGCTGTGTGATGGTTTTAAAGATTGCCCTTACGGCGATGATGAAAAAACGGGTTGTGGTAAAGTTTACAATTTGCAATTTTTTTTTATTTTTTTAAGCCTTTCTAAAATTACCTAAAAAGTAATGTAATTGCTCTAACTAGTTATTCAACATAAATGGAATTATTATGTATTGTTAAATTACAGAATGTCCTGAAGCCGGAATGTTTAAATGTGCAACAAGGCAGAAATGCATAAAAAGTGAAGATCATTGCAACGGAGTTTATGATTGTCCTGACCTATCTGACGAGAAAAAATGCTGTAATAAGTTTATTTAGTCAACCATCTTTTTACGTTTAATTATACTAACATAACTTTGAACTTTTGGTTTAGTTTATGTTGGTTATGGGCATAAGCTATTATTTATCTACAAAGGGAGAAATGATTATCGCTTATGTACAACAAATTGGGGTGAGATGCACAGTATTGCACTGTGTAACTTTATATCTACAGAAAGGTGAATAAGTATTTATTATTTATTCAAAGAATTGATTTTTACAACCTTATATAAATTCCAATGCAACAAACCCATTTAATCATCTTCCAGTAATCCAGTGGAGTACTATGGTTATTCGACCGAAGGCTTTCATCCCACACTATACAAATATCTCAGATTGAAGGAGGACCATTTATTGGCTATCATTGGCCAGCAATTAGTGATTTTGCCGAGACGTTAGATATATTTATATGAAAGTCATCCTTAAACACATGCAAATAAATTGATATTTTATTCGAAACAAAGTAAAACTTGCGAATCAGGGCAGAGCTATGGCGTTAACTGCTATCCATCATCGGGTATGTCTTACAATTTTTCAGTTTTCAGTTAAGATTGTGATGATGATAAACTTTTATATAAATATATATTTTGCTGATTTTGAACTTTTATTTATAATATATCTCGTACAAATACAATGTTAATTATTTTTATTAATTTAACAAGAACCTGACAAAGGTTTGTGCGGCAGAAGCGAGTATCCAGATTTATCACCATACATAATTAATGGCCACATTGCAAAAGCTGGTGCTTGGCCTTGGCACGTTCAATTATTTAAAAATGGTGTTTATATATGCGGAGGAAGCCTAATAGATAAGAACTGGATTGCAACTTCAAAAGTTTGCACTAGGTTGGTAAACAGTAAACATTTATAAAAGAAATAACAATAACAATAACAATAACAATGACAATGACAATGACAATGACAATGACAACGACAATGGCAATGACAATAATAATAACAATAACAATAACATTAACAATAACAATAACAAAAATAAATAATGGAAAATAGTTTTGTGTTCTACTTGCCTTCTGTGTCTTCGAATAGCGGCTAAGGTTCGATGTGGGAAGTGTTTGTGGAGTTCTATATTAATGAATTTCACTTCTTGTTGTTTCAGTTCTATTTCTTTCATTGCCATCACATGAGATTCCTCTTCGTTCCATCTGCATTTCTAGTAACTTTTTCCTGACCTCTTCGCATGACACTGGACTTGGTGGACACGACTCTCATGAATTTTTGCTCCTTTAGACGTTCCGAACTCCGCCTCACAACACACTTTTTATAGACAACAGTCGGTACCGAAGAAACACAACAATCTTTCACCTATGTGAGAGCCGCCAAGGAGCTTGAACGGGTCTGCATTGTTTACCTTTTGTTCTTTCCGATGAGTCTTCAAATTAATTTAATTATCAGAATTTCTAGCAATATCAATCAGCTTTCGGAATCAAATGCACTTTAAACCGCTTCTTTTTTTTTTCTATTTATCTGTGACGTCTAGACGGGACCAGACGTTTGAGTCAAAATGTGTGCAACTCAACTTCAGTTTTCCCTTTTTAATACTCTCACAATCCTAAACGGAAGGGAACACTAATTGACAAAAAAATTGCGGCAAATAAACGCCGAAATCTCGAATTTAATACATTCTTAAGAGCACGCGAATATTCGATCGCACCAGTCAACAGCTCAAAAGTTATTCGGGATACCGTGGTCCTGAGACATCCTGAAAATTCGGAGAGATCGGGGATGCCACCTGCTCTCTGATGAACAAGAGGGATTAGACAACAATACAGTCTTTTTGGATAGCCTGGTAAAACTGAAAATGTTTGTGGTTGAGAGATATCACATGATACATCTGGAAAACGAAGAGCTCTCTGACCTCATAAGCGAGAAACTGGAAAGAACGGAGAGAATCCAATTAATAAACAAGGAATATGAAAAATGGACTTCTAATCAAATTCTACAAGATATCAATAGCAAAAAGCAAAAAAGCCATCAACATGTTGAGAGAATACAAACAAATAACAACGGTCAATATCAATGTCAAGCCATTGTGCATTGCACAAAATCTCTTTCTGATTAAATCAATTATCTGAAAAAAGAGAGAACAGCTCCAAAAATTAAACCTGACCTTTGTTGATGTTACCAAAGCTTTCGACTCCCTGTCTCGCAACGGCACCCCGTCAAAATAGCCCGGCGTCAAAATAGCCCAAGACAAAACAGCCCCGTCGAAACAGCCCCGACAAAATGACCCAGTCGTAATAGCCCGGCGACAAAATAGCTCAAGACAAAATAGCCCCGTCAAAACAGCCCTGTCACCAGGGTCGGACTGGCTTAAAAAAACCGGCCCGGGAAATTTTATTTAACTCCTAGTTTGATCAACTTAAACATAAGAATAAATAGAGTCTAAAATTTCTATTCACTATTAACTATTATAACAGCTTTTTCATCGTTTCACTAGTCGATGCTAAAACATCAATGATTTCATTGTTATTGATTCTTGGAAAAGAGTCTTTCTCACAAGACATCAGCATGAATGATCGTAGAATTGACTGGTTCAGAAAATTTCTTAATCTGTTCAAAATGTATTTCAATTTTGAAAACGACCTCTCACAAGCAACTTTTGATGAGAATAATGTCAATGTATAATGAATAAGCAAGACTATGCAAATTAAACTTCTGGAGAACAATAATAACAACAAACAATACATGTTTTGCAAAATTTGCATTTATTTCTGTGGTTGTTGCTGTTTTCAACTGTTGGAATAGTAGTAGTTATCATGGGGCTATTTTGACGGAGCTATTTTGTCGCCGTGCTATTTTGTCTCCGGGTTGTTTTGTCCTGGGTTATTTTGTCGGGGCTATTTTGGCGGGGCCATTTTGACGGAATTTTTCTGTCCTGGGCTATTTTGTCACCGGGCTGTTTCGACGGGGCTGTTTTGTCGGGGCGGTTTTGTCGGGGCTGTTTTGTCATGGGCTATTTTGACGCTGGGCTATTTTGACGGGCTGTTTTGTCGGGGCTATTCTGTCGCCGGGCTGTTATGACGGGTCACCTTTTCATAGCACCATCCTCAGAACGGCTACCAGATTTGGCACTCTACCACTCTTCTTAGAGTATCTAACAGAGATGGAACCCGCAGGCTCCCAGGAGGTGCGATGAGGGTTGTCAATCTTTAGAGTCGCTGAGGCATATGATCCAGAAATGCCCAAGAACCTATGGCGCAAGACACGAGAGACATAATGTTGTTATAAAAATGTTTGGAAAACGAACTGTTAAAAAAAGGCTACAGAACAAAAGTAGAGCACCGAATTTCTACAGATCAGATGACTCAGAAGACCCGATTTATGTGTTTGAAAAGGAAACACATACATAGTGTGCGATGTAGCCGTCACCTCAACAACCTGGACCGAGTGTACGACAACAAAGCAGTGAAGTATGACACTCAAGGTGTTCACACTTGGATGCTCAGAAATGCTCCAGAAGGCTGAGATTGAGGCCAAATGTTGGCGCGTTTATGTGCAACTGGAGAGGTGTGATGTCCCAAAAATCGTTTAGATTTTGAAAGAATTGCGGCCTTATCCACGAGGACAGGCCTTATGAACATCGCAACTGCTGTTCTAAATCACAGTTACATGATATGGAGGTCTCACAGGTGCCACCGAAGAAAGAAGTCCACACCTCGAACTCTCGTTAACATTAATGATTGATGCTCTTCGGTACAATTGACATTTCAAACTACGGCTTGTACTTTTAAACTTAATAATGACGACAATAACAATAACAATAACGATAACGATAACGATGGCGATGGCGATGACGATGACGATGACGATGACGATGACGATGATGATGACGTTGACGATGATGATGACGATGACAATGACAATGAAAATAACAATAACAACAACAACAATAACATTGACAATGACAATGACAATGAAAATGACAATAACAATAACAATAACAATGACAGTGACAATAATAATAACAATAACAATAACAATAACAAGAACAATAATAATAATAATAAGCGACAAGTACGCCATCGTTCACATTAACCCTCTAAGTCAAATTGAAATCCAATCTATTGATTGCAAGCCTTTTTGATCGTGATCTTCGACGGATTAAAATTTTTATACTTTTATTTCCTACAAAGTATAAAACTTATTATGTCGTTAGTCATTTAAGAATTAAAATGCTGCATTACTTTCACGCGGTCTGCATTGCTCCAATAATCTATTTGTTTACATCTCATAGATTGATCATGTCAGCCAGGGGTCTCCAAACTAAGACCCGCGGAGACCAATTTATTTACGAAAAAATACGGAAATTTACGTGTATCATGCCAAGGACGTTATGTTTTTACCGAATTAAAATATAGGCACGCAGTAGTGCGTTTGTTTTCCAACCTATCACTACATAGCAAAGCCTTATTTACTGCTTACTTTTTCTATATCTGTTCGGAGTCAATGAGATGATATAATGCCATCTAGTAGCAGAGTTTTTAAATTGTTTGGATGACTGCTTCGATAAGGTGTTTGTGTCAGTTAGCTTCTAATAGCGAAACATATTACAATTTATTTTATTTAGTGATCATTTTTTTACATAATTACTTACCAGAGAGTATGTAAAGTATTGGAAATGCATTTAGTTTAATAAGGATTTTTCGAATATTCTGAGGACTGCATTGGTACTGTGTGATTTGCAACGAAACGTGAACGCCGTCATCATCAAAGAAAACATCAGGAGGAAAATGCATTGTTGGAGGATAAAGTCCGAGCAGAAAAATTTTCTAAATTACAAAATCAACTCACATCTCAGAGGACATTGCTCAGTAAATCCTCAGAGGAAAATGAATCTTTGACTAAGGCCAGTCGTAAAGTTGTAAATGCATTGAAAGTTTCACAGAGAGTTCCAATTACACCAATAACCAGAGACGATGATTTGCCATTCTTACACTTGATCATGGATTGTATTAAACCATTATTGTCAGAAAATGATCCGATCAAAAACCATACCTGCATACAATTATAATTTGGAGGTTGAGTACAAATTTTCCAAATAGCCCATGGCTCATCATTTAAAGTTATTAAAGACAATGGCTCTGTGCTCTATTGTTCATAAATCTTTTAATATCTAAAGTGATCAGCAGGAATTATGGAACCAATTTCCCCAGTCAACCGACTTAGGAATTTCTGAACAGTTTGGGTTGCAGCCCTACATTTAGCACTCCAGGACAGCCTGAGGCAGCTGGATTGGTCGATCAAAGCAATTAAAAACATTTCATATTACTTATTTCAATCTGGTCAAAAGGAGATCGAAACTCTGGAAAGATTGAGACCTCCGAATTTAAAGAATGAAGTTAGAAAAGTTGGGGTTTTCAGTTACATTCGAAACTTCATTACACATCTGTCAGAAACATTGAAAAGCATCGCAGAATTGATAAGCAAAAAAGGTCCAAATCAAATAAAAATGGAAAGAAAAGCATCAGCAGGCTTTTTGAAAAGGTCATGCAGTGGGTGAAACAAGTTGTAGCTATTTGTACGATTGACTTCAACAAGGATTTTGATATTTACGCGTGTGAGGTGGCCATAGGGGGTTACAGTGGTCGGATGAAGAGGAAGAAATGCTCATTGCGTTCTCAAGTATGAAGTTGACGGAATCACAAGCTAAGTGGTCAACTATTGAGCGAGAAGCATACCAGGAGTGCTAAACTTACAAGATGGAAATTACTTCATCAAAAATTCAACCTTGATTTTCGATATCATCCAGGAAAAAAGAACGTGGTGGCCGATTTGCTGTCACGTGCTGGGAATGACCAGATGAACCTTGGGCCAGTTTATCAACAAGATGGAAGGTCAGACAATGATGACAAAATGATCATCAAAGACCTCAGCTGCACTATCGGAGCGGTTTTCTGACTTGGTTTCAAAGGCAGTAATATTAAATAAACAGTTAAAAACAACATCTATGTTTTGATTCTTTTTTTATTTAGACCTCAAGTATGTAGTCAGCCCCTAAAGCTGTTTGGTAGTTAATGCAGCCCTCTGGCTGAAAAGTTTGGAGACCCCTGATGTAAAAGCCCTTTGATCTTATTTGCAATGTAAAAATATTACAAATATAACAAATATATAATAACATTTTAAAATGTTTGCTGGTAGTATTCTAATATAAAATGCAAAAATACATTTGTGAAAAGTTTCGAAAAAAATTATTTTTAAGAGATATAAAAGACCGTAAGGAGCTTACTGTAAAAATTGGCGCAGTTTTGTTCAATGATCCGAATATTCCCAAGCTGACTATT
Source organism: Whitmania pigra (assembly GCA_021613335.1). NCBI lineage: Eukaryota > Metazoa > Annelida > Clitellata > Hirudinida > Haemopidae > Whitmania > Whitmania pigra. The sequence continues at coordinate 183,589 of JAJTWR010000143.1, read as the reverse complement.
ACTGTCATTGCCGATGTCTTACTAGATGTGTCACTGTTAAGACTTGAAAAACCGGTTAAATTTACACGTGACGTCAAACCAATTTGTATGCCTTCCGGTGATCTCGAACGCTTCTCGGCAAAATATTCCGGCCTCTGCATCATTATTGGTTTTGGCAGTGTCGACAGAGGTATGAATAAATGCCGAATTGTCAGAAACTTATATCTGACAAAGTTTACAATATAAGCATGTTTTAGAACATAGTACCCCAACTTCACTAATGCAAGGAAGAATGAATTTAATGACTTTCAAGGAATGTGAAGATTACATACGTACTCTCACTAATGCCGAAAGAGCGCGACATATATACACAAAGGCATATAATCGGATCTGTGCTGGTTCTGTACCACCAGCGCATGGAATTAATGCATGTCGGGTTAGTTAGAGTTATGAATGGCCTGTTAACATGCCTTTATTTCATATTGTTTTAAACATGGCGCAAAATAATTTAGTTCATAATTAATTAAGTTATTAATTGTTATTAAAGAATTATATTTATAATTGCGCAAGAATAGAATCCTAGATCCTGATGTTCTAGATACTTAAATCTTGACTGTTCAGTTCTAATAACTAAATACTTGCTTAATAAAGTTACTAGCTTTCTAGTTTATGGACCTCCGGGTTATTTCATATGTTAATGCAAATCACAGGGCGATGATGGAAGTCCTTTGATGTGCAAAGTTAGGAAAGGTGAATGGGATATGGTGGGCGTAATGGTTTCAGAATCTGTGGATTGCACGTACTCTGTCTTTGCAAATATGCTCAGATATGGGGCTTACATATATAATGGTGATTATGAATTTGTGTCTTTTTACACAAGTTTTAAGATTTAATCTAAAGATGAAATTATTTCAAATATTTGTATTAAGTAAAATAATATAAAATTTCTAGATTTTGTTTTCAAATGCAAAGGTTATTAAATATTTTTTTTATTTTATACCAGCAATGCAAGAAGAAGATGATCGTTGGAATATGAATGTTGGATCAGTTAAATCGAAAATAGAAATTGTTCCATTCATCATTGCAATGTTTTTATTTATTGCTTAATAGTTCTATGTTTTAACTTTAGCTTTAAATTTTTAAGACTTTTAATTTCTGGTTAATAATCGAGAAATTCCTAAAATCAATAAATTTAATTGTTAAATAAACAAAACTTATTTTTGGTAAAATGTATAAAACAAGTTTACAGTAAAATAAAAAAAAAACATGTTTACAGTAAAACATTTAAAACAAGATTATCGTAAAATATCCAAAGAATTTCCCATCTTGAAGACTATTGGTACAACATTAACAATGATATGTTTAATTTAACGTTGATCCGGTTCTTGCTAAAATGTTGCGTTCCCCGTTCTTGGGCTTCACATTGCACCCCATTCGTTTGCATTTAATATTAATTCAGAGACTTTTTCCAAAGTTAGTTTGAACAATATCGATTTAACTTATTTTAATTTTATGTTAAGTTATTTAAGGAATTGAGGTAGTTAAGGATGCAAGTGGATATTCGGGCTCCTAAGTTGTCTGGAGTCTCGCTGATTGTCAGGTGATTAGCGAGAATGCTTTCTAAAGCAATAATAGCGAGACCACAAAAAAGATACCAAACATAATTAAAAACTTAATTAATTTCAATAACTAAGTTTACAACGGTATTATGCTATTTTAAATAAAACCTTTTCTACTTATTTGACGGAATCGATTTTGTAATTGTAGGGAGACACTGGCGTTCCTTTAATGTGTAAAAATGAAAAAAGTATATGGACACAAATTGGATTAGCCAAGTCTAGTTACCATTTGCCTCGATGCTCCATTTACGAAGGAATTGCACGTCTAAGAAGTACTCTTCAAGTTGAAGGGAGTGCAAGATAGGAGAATATTAAACATTAGTTATGTTTTATGATAACATAAAAAATATACATTATATGTTTCGACTCAATGTTTATTGTTATCTGTTAAATAGACGAGATTATTAAAATGAGAAATTTATGTGGTTGTTTTTCCTGCCTCGTCCAGACGGTGTGTGAGTGTATGTGCCATTCTGCATCCATTCCTCCCTCTCAGATCTGTCAATTTCACAACGATTTGTAGTTGCAGTTTGGATGATAGACCATCCGGGATGATTGCAATGTGACATCCGCTTAAGTTGAGCATCTTCTTAACTGACTCCTCTTTATGAGCAGTCATTACATTCATGATCAACCGCGAGCTCTTTGAAAAGAATCCCCTCTTTTGAGAACATTTCTGAATCCAGAGCTTCATGCTGAAAATTCTTTGCATTGTCTCTTGAAAATCAATATTGGTTTTGACTTGGATCCAGCCGCAGACTGGCTTAACTAACTCCTCTTTATGAGCAGTCATTGCATTCATGATCAACCGCGAGCTCTTTGAAAAGAATCCCCTCTTTTGAGAACATTTCTGAATCCAGAGCTTCATGCTGAAAATTTTTCGCATTGTCTCTTGAAAATCAATATTGGTTTTGACTTGGTACCAGCCGCAGAGCATCCAAGTATGACTGTGAAACATGTCCGTTCGTAACCACTTGTTATTGCCACAGTTCTGGCGCCAGATGCTTTCACTAGCGGGAATGTCAAAAGCTATCTACAATCCGGACGGAAACCTTAAGGACACTCTAAAATTTTGTGATAATTTGTTAAATATAAGTTCAATATTACTCAATATTGTATATAATAACTCTTTATGGTAGACAAAACATCCTGCAAAATTTCAAAGAAATTGAACGAGTAGATCTTGTAAAATATGCAAAATAGCATTTTATGGCCGTTTGAAAACGTTAAGGACATCCTTACTTATTTTCAATAAAACTTGAAATTTGTCATAGTTATGCAACCAAAATGCATTTTATGCAAATATTATCGATATATAAACCCAAAAAGAGTTAAAAATTCATGTGAAGTTTAGAAAATTACTGTTTTATAAATGGCTATTAAGAAAATATTGTCTGACAAGGAGAAGGGACAGATTGAGGCCGTCAGACAAGCAAATTATTCGATCAGAGAAATTGCCAATGAGCTCATATGATCCAAGACAGTCATTTGGAACTACGTAAAGGCTCCTGAGGAATATGGTGCAAAAAATGATCATGGAAGGCCCAAAAAACTGACGATTTGTCATCAGAGATTCCTAGTAAGAAGGGCTTCTTCAGGTAAATTTTCAGCAAATCAAATTAGAAATGAACTTGATTTAAGAATTTGTAAAAGTACAGTGTTAAATTATTTAAGATCTAGTGGTATTCTATAACATAAAAAAAAAGATTAAAGATTCCAGCCCTTAAAAACCATTACAAGTTGGCAAGAGTGGAATTAGCCAAAACCATGCTCTCCAATAGAGATGTTTGGGGCAATATTTTCAGCTGAGAAGAAATTTAACATGGATGGACCTGATGGTCATCAGTTCTACTGGCATGACCTCAGATTAGAAAAAAAAGACATTTTTTAGTCAAATCATGGAGCAGGATCGGTGATGATTTGGGGAGAAATTTCCAGTGAAGGATTGACTGAATTAGCCTTTCTGGGTGGGAAACCGTCTTTGGTGGTTTACATCAAAGTTTTAGGAGATCATCTGTTACCTTTTGGGAAGATTATTATGAAGGAAATTTTATTTTCCAGGAAGATAATGTCCCGATCCACACTTCCAAGTTGACTTAGACATTTTTCCAGAGGAGGAATTTGAAAGTTATGAGTTGGCCAGCTTGTTCCCCGGACTTAAATCCTATAAAAAATGTCTGGGGAATGTTGACAAGATTTGATTACCACAATGGAAGGCAGTTTCACTCAAAATCTGACTTGGAAAATGCCATTAGGAGTGCCTGGAAAGAACTGGACAAAAAATTCGTAAAAACTCTAATAAAATCAATGGACAACAGATGTTTTAAAGTTATTGAAAATAAAAGAAACATTATTTTATATTAATAAACTTTTTTCTTTTTTTTCACAAAGTGTTTAATCATTTTTCAATGATTTTTGCAAGTGTCTTTTATGGTTATTGGACGCCCGGAAATCACGTTTTTGGAATTTTAAAATTAATGCACAAACAAATTTTGATGAAAATTTAAAAGATAATTACAAATATATAAATACATAATATATTACAATTTCCCCACAATCAAATTTTTCTTTACCGAGTTATTACGAAATAATGGGGTGTCCTTATGGTTTCCGTCCTGACTGTATTCCTAATGTTGTAAACTTGGATTTTTGGAAATTAATTAAGTTTATATTGCTAAAATAATTAAATTTCTATTTAATTATATTCGGCATCTTTTTCGAGCACGTGGGATCTATTTTTGCTACAGAAAAACATTCTCGATAATCACCTGACAAACAACGAGAATCAAGACAACTTGGAAGCCCAAATATCCATTTGCACCCTTAAGTACCTCATTCCTTAAACACTTAACTTCTATTATTCAGTTCTGTTAACTGAATACCTGCTCTAATAAACTTATTAGTTAACTTACTTATTTGCGGACCCCCGGGTTATTTCACTATGTTCCAAGACCCATAGCTTCAGTTCAGACTCTAACTTTGGCCATTTCGCATTTTGGCCAAGGCATGCAGATTTCTCAGGTTCAGTTTCTTAAGCAATCATTCCTTCTTTCTCCATTCGCGAACCGACACTTCATTAACGTTGAACTCCCGAGCAGCTGCTCTGTTACCTTTGACTTTTGCTCTAAAAATGACTAACGACGTCAATATTTCAATCTATTTATTTATTTATTTGATTGTAGTCCGTTGCATGACTAAGATGATTTTGACTTATATTTCAATCAAGAGCACTTCTATCTATATATCACCGTATTTATCACTTCAAACATCGGCCGCTCAGCCAACGGAAGATTTTATTACAACTTTTATATTTGATTGTTTTATATATTAGAAACTGCTTCAATTTAATATTTTAATATATATAATTTTAATTTAAATGTTAAATTATTTTAGCCAAAAGAAAAAAAAGCGTCTATTGGTGCGTGTTATAATCGTTTGCGTGTTTTATAAGTGATTTTTTACATAAATTGGAAAAATTGCGTGTTATATTCGTCCGCGTGTTAAATTCGTCTGCGTGTTTATTTCGTGAAGATACGGTAATTAAAATAATTTATACAGCAATATTTAACAATAAAATAATTACCGAATGATTCGCAATTAACTATTTAAATGTATTTGTATAAAGTTTAGAAAGTAATCCACTCTTGTAAATAATGTAAAAGCACAATCTGTTCGATTCTTGGTTTTAATAGGATACATGGCAATCCCCACTTGAGTCCAAATTCCGTATTCATTTTTGCATGCAAAAGCACCACCACCGTCACCCTGACGATGAAAAAATGTTTTAGACCAAATTGTAGCATTATCTTAAATATGTTAAGCTAAGTTTACATGACAACTATTAATTCCAGTGCTTGAAGGCAAAACTCCAGCACATAAAACAATGCTATTAGAAAAGTAATTTCCAAGAAAGCGTAAGTCATATTTCGTAAGATTAGCTATATTTTCAACACATTTCCGATATGGTAATACATTCATTCTCCCTTGCATTAGATATTTGGACTTGCCAATTCTTTCTACAATAAGAAAAGTTTTTTTTAAATCAACTTTGTAGTTTTTATTTTAACTATGAATATAATTGTTACCTTCAGTTAGCTGTCCCATCCCAGCCAGGATACAATATCGAAAAGACATTAACTGTTTTTGAGACATCACTTTACCAGGCAAACATATTTTTCTGATGTTTCTCGAAAAAAGGATTGGTTTTTGTAGTTTAATCAACGCAATGTCGTACAAGTAACCGGTTACAGTGTAGTTTGAATGAACGATAATGTGTGTAATGTAATGCACTTTCACGGTTAGATCATCTCGAATATTGGTTCCCATTAGGACATACATTTCGGACGCATTTCTCACATGCCTATTAGATAAATTAATGAAATAAATTAAAATTTAAGGGAGTAATATTGTATTTCTTTATATTTGTAATAAATTTCTACTAACATAGAACAGGACAATTTCGAATGTGTGCGTTTATTTATTTAATAATAACTAAAATAATATTTTTAGTATTTATTATAATTATCATATCTTCGACGTTGTAGTCTACATAATAAGTAATTTTATCATAGAATGTACTAACTGTACACAATGGGCAGCTGTTAAAATCCACTTAGCTTCGATAATGCTTCCTCCACACACAAATAAATCATCGATTATTACTTTTACATATCAGGGCCATGCACCTGACCTTGCAATCTCTCCATTGACAATATATGGCCCATACTCTGTGAGAGAATCATCCCGTAGACCACAGGCTAAATTAAAATTGATTATAGTGACTATTGTATAGTAAAACCTTTACAAATGTAGTGGGCCATTACGAAACTTAAGTGCATTTAAAATTTTCATGGATGTATTCTTTTAAATGTTTAAATGGTAATTTGGACAAAGTTGCAATATTTTCCTATTGACGGTTCAGTTTTGTTCATCGGCAATTAATTTTTTATTTACGCGATAATTAAATATTAAAACATTGCTGCACAATCTTACCTTCATAGGAAAAATGCAGGCAGCTTAGCCCCACAAACATTTTCTATTGACAATATGTGCTAATAACAATTTTGAAGAATTTAAAGCATTTTTATTTTAAAGTATTCTGATGAAATACATAAACCTATTTTCGAAGAGCTTCATTATGGATAATTTGGAATTATCATCAACCTTCTCTTTTAGTCTAAGAATATTTTTCGAACTAACTACAACAAAAGTGGCTTTCAGATGAAGGCTTAAAAAAAAAAGCAAAAGTACATTGATATTTTCTATAGCTTTGATTATATAATTAATTTGTTATTACTTGAAACCCATTTCTTTGCATGCGTATAGACTGTGTTTGTTCTCCCAATTATCCGAACAGATGTAAAAATTAGATACTCCTCTAAATGTTGCCTTTAGAAGCTTGTCATTCCTATCTAAATTGCTAATTTCTACTAAAAGAAATTTTATGTTTACTATCTTTAATTTAATAGCCTTTAATAGCCGTTGAGTAGTTCAAAATAATTTAGTATTAAAATTGTAATCCACATTCGTTTAAAACCACTTGCCATGGAATAGCGAGATGTAGAAAAAGAAAAGGACAGAAAATTCATTAAGGAACACAATGTACTGCTATGCACAATGTAATGCTAAATAACTGTGGTATTATCCATTAACAATTGTTTAATTATTAGCCTATTTAAAACTGAACTGACCACATGCTGATACTTCTTCATCTTCTCCTTTTGGACAATCCTTTATGCCGTCGCATAACCATTCTTTTGTTATACAACTTGCTCCTTCGCATTGGTATTCGTTTTGATCACAAGCTAAAAAAAAAGTTGAAGTTAAAAGTTTCAAAGTTAATAATGCCAAAAAATTAATAATGACGATAAATTACTAACTGCAATTTAGCTCATCACAACCATCAGGGCAGTGCTTGATCTTGTCACAAATCTGATGTTTCGGAATGCATCTTGATAGAATTTTACACTTTAGTTCATCTTCATGGCATGCTTTCAAGTTATAAAAATATTATATTATTATTATTTAATTATCAAAACTCTTGCGAGCGTATAGGATTTGAACTCGGATATCAACGTTCTAAGTGGATAAGGCGTTGGCTTTATAATTTGCTATTGAAATTGGAATTTCGTTAAAAATAAATGCAAATATGTTCTACCGCTAATGAGCTAAGTTGAGTGTTTAAACTAGCAATAAGTATTATTTAAATGAATTTGATTTTAAAGCGTCACTTTTATTTGTTGTCCCAAGTCCATGAACCACGACTTCGCATAAAACCATGTAGGTCATATAGTAACCTGGAGACTTTGTAATAGTTACATATCTACCTGATAGTACTTTGCCGCAATACAAGTCTACAAATCCGTCTGCATAAACATTTTAATTTGTTAACGTGAAATAAATTTCATTTCTCATTAACTATATCAACTATTCATCTTTATCAAACTTTTCTCAAAATTTAAGTTGAATGAATAAAATTTGTTTGGATGCGTGCTAACATCTAGTAAATTATAATTCTGATATTAATAATATATTAATATTAATAAATAAAATTAATTTGTAAATTGATATTTGGATTTTAAAAAAATTCAGATTTTACCTCTTATATTTTGAAGTGTTATTGAAGAAGATGAAGAACATCGTTGTTGATGAGCATCTTCATCGTCGTTTGAAATATAAATTGACAGATTGTTTAAGGTTAGAGCATCTAGTGAAAATAAGGTAAACACAAGCACAAATATTAAATAATTTACAAAATTGAACACACTATTTTGTATTATTAAAAGCAATCAGTTGTATGTTTTGTAGGAATGAGGATTTTGTATGAAATGCAGTTTTTAAAGAACTGGGTACTAACCGGATGAATTAGCTTTGAAGATTATACGGACAAAGTCGATATCATACAGGTCGCTTAGTACCAAGCGCCACCACGCAAGCTTACCCTTTCCTGCATAAACCTGTGTGCATGTATCGTAATTTCCATCAACTGCAAAAGTTGACGTTTCATGGAATAACACTCCGCTTTGATAAGTTGGCTTATTCAACAAAACAATTCCTGAAGTCATGAAATACAATTAACTCGTTTAAAATTTAGTTTAATTTATCCTTTTAATTGGAGCTGTATTGTTTTGTTTTTTTCTTACAGAAATTTTGTCACATTACCGTATTTTAAAGCGCATCAAAAATGTGTTTATCTACAGTCAGGACGGAAACCATGAGGACACCCAATTATTTCGTGATATCTCGATAAAGAAAAACTTAATTTTGGGGAAATTTTAAAATGTTATGTATTTATATATTTGGGATTATCTCTTAAAGTTTCGTCAAAATATGTTCATGCCTTAATTTTAAAATTCCAAAAACGTGATTTTGAGGTGTCCAATAACCATGAAAGCCATTTTCAAAAATCATCTAAAAATGACTCGTGAAAAAACAAGAAAAAAGTTTAATAAGAAATAAAGTTTTCTTCATTTTCATTAATTTTAAAACTCTGTTACCCATTAATTTTATTAGGGTATTTACAAATTTTCTGTTCAGCTCTTTCCAGGCATTCCTACTAGCGTTTTCCATGTCAGATTCTGAGTGAAACTGCTAATTTAGTCAACTTCACTGGAAATTCCTCATTAAATTATTATCGATCCTGTTCCATGTTTTCCACTAAAAAATGCTTCTTTTTCTAAATCTGAGGTCATGCCAGTAGAACTGATGACCATCAGGTTCATCCAGGTTAGATTTCTTTTTATCTAAAAAAATAATATTGCCCCAACCATCTCTATTGGAGAGCATGGTTTTGGCTAATTCCACTCTTGCCAACTTGTAATGGTTTTTAAGGGCTGGAATCTTTAATCTTTTTTTTTATGTTATAAAATACCACTAGATCTTAAATAATTTAACACTGTACTTTTACAAATTCTTAAATCAAGTTCATTTATAATTTAATTTGCTGAAAATTTACCTGAAGAAGCCTTTCTTACCAAGAATCTCTGCTGACGAATCGTCAGTTTCTTGGGTCTTGGTCAGGACAGAAACCATAAGGACACCCCATTATTTCGTAATAACTCGATAAAGAAAAATTTGATTGTAGGGAAATTTTGATATGTTATGTATTTATATATTTGTGATTATCTCTTAAATTTTCATCAAAATATGTTCGTGCATTAATTTTAAAATTCCAAAAACGTGATTTCGGGGCGTCCATTAACCATAAAAGACACTTGCAAAAATCATCGAAAAATGACTAAAAACTTTGTGAAAAAAACAGGAAAAAAGTTTATTAATATGAAATAATGTTTTCTTTATTGTCAATAACTTTAAAACATCTCTTGTTCATTGATTTTATAAGAGTTTTTAAGACATTTCTGTCCAGTTCTTTCCAGGCACTCCTAATGGTGTTTTCCAGGTCAGATTTTGAATGAAACTGCCTTCCATTGTTGTAAACAAGTCTTGACAACATTCCCCAAACATTTTCTAAAGGATTTAAGTCCGGGGAACAAGCTGGCCAACTCATAACTTTCAAATTTCTCCTCTGGAAAAATGTCTTTGTCAACTTGGAAGTGTGGATCGGGGCATTATCTTGTTGGAAAATAAAATTTCTTCCATAATAATCTTCCCCAAAAGGCAACAGATAGTCTTCTAAAACTTTGATGTAATCCACAGAAGACTGTCCCCCATCCAGAAAGGCTAATTCAGTCAATCCTTCACTGGAAATTCCTCCCCAAATCATCACCGATCCTGCTCCATGATTTCGGCTAAAAAATGTTTCCTTTTCTAATCTGAGGTCATGCCAATAGAACTGATGACCATCAGGTCCATCTAGGTTAAATTTCTTCTCATCTGAAAAAATAATATTGCCCCAACCATCTCTGTTAGAAAGCATGGTTTTGGCCCATTCCACTCTTGCCAACTTGTGATGGTTTTTAAGAGCTGGAATCTTTAATCTTTTTTCATATAATAAAATACCACTAGATCTCAAATAATTTAACACTGTACTTTTACAAAATTCTTAAATCAAGTTCATTTCTAATTTGATTTTCTGAAAATTTACCTGAAGAAGCCTTTCTTACCAGGAGTCTTTGCTGACGAATCGGCAGTTTTTTAGGTCATCCATGATCCTTTTTTGCACCATATTCCTCAGGAGCTTTTACGTAGTTCCAGATGACTGTCTTGGATCGCTTGAGCTCTTTGGCAATTTCCCTGATCGAATAATTTGCTTTTCTGAAGTCCTCAAATCTGCCCCTTCTCCTTGTCAGACAACGTTTTTCCTCTAGCCATTTATAAAATGGTAATTTTATAAACTTCACATCAATTTTTAACTTTCTTTGGGTTTATATATTGATAATATTTGCATAATGTGCATTTTGGTTGCATAACTATGACAAATTTCAAGTTTTATTGGGAATAAATAAGGATGTCCTTTATCGTTTTTAAACGGCCATAAAATGCTACTTTGCATATTTTACAAGATCAGCTTGTTAAATTTTTTTGAAATTTTGCAGGATGTTTTGTCTACCATAAAGAGTTATTATATAAAAAATTGAGTAATATTGAACTTATATTTAACGAGTTATCACAAAAATATGGGGTGTCCTTAAGGTTTCTGTCCGCACTGTATCATCATGTTGTGCTTCATATTGTTCACGGGCTTTTGAGTAGTTTCAGACGACTGTCTTGGATTGATTAAGCTTGTTGGCAATTTCTCTGATCAAATAATTTGCTTGTCTGTAGGACTCAATCTGCCATTTCTCCTTGGCAGATAACATTTGTCCCTCAGCCATTTATAAAATAGTCATTTTATAATATTCAAATTAATTTTTAACACTTTTTGGGTTAATATATCGATGATATTTGCATAAATTGCATTTGGTTGCTTAACTATGAAAAATTCCAAGTTTTATTGAATATAAGTAAGGATGTCCTCAACGTTTTTAAACGGACCAAAAATGCTATTTTACATATTTTACAAGATCTACTTGTTAAATTTTCTTGAAATTTTGCAGGGTATTTTGTCTACAATAAAGAGATATTATATAAAAAATAAGTAATATTGAACTTATATTTAACGAGTTATTACAAAAATATGGGGTGTCTTGGCCGCAAACTCAAGACTTTTTATTTGGCTTACCTTCCTCATTTTGAACATGAATTATTACTTCGCATAATACAAGTAGATCTTGTCCAACTCCAGCACCTCTTTTGATTGTCACAAAATTGCCAAGTATGGATCCAGAACATGATATACTTATGGAACCTTTTGTATGGAACACATTTACATATATCAATTAATAGTATTACCAATTGTTTTCATGAAATTTAATGCACTAGACAACGTACAAACGCGTTTATCATTGACATCTTACATCGAATGTTTGACATAAAGTTAAAAAATGAACTTAAAAAAAACTTGACATTTATTGTAAAACTCGAACAAATCCATCAATTGGGAGATTTCGGTGTGACTTTGTTGAGAATTAGATTAGAGACAGGATAAAGTAGAAGTTCATTAGATGTCAGTTATTTAACAAGCTAACAAGTAACATATGCAATAACAAATTCATTAAACATATCCACCAGTGAGAAATATTTCATATTGTTTATTATTTGCTGAACAAATTGAATTCTTAAAATAATATGAGAGACATTAATCCCCACCGTTTATTACAGTTTGGTTATCATAGACACTGGCGCAAACGTGTTCGTAAAGGTTAGCCTCGTACTGGGAAACATAGACTTCCAAATTGTTCAGTAAATCAACATCTGTTATGTTTTTAATTGCAAAATATTTACCATTTTTAATAGATTTCTTGAAGTCATTCATATGAAATTGTATTGTAAAAAATAGTTAAAAGTCGTTATTATTATAATATGTAATAAGAATTACGTAACTTTTATATTGAACGTATATAACAGTTAAACTTTTATATTCAAAATATATAAAAATCAAACCTTCATATTCAACATACATAACAAAATTATAAAAAAAATTTTAATTTTGAAAAATAATATTATATGTTATAATAATTTCAAACAAAGATGGAAAATAAGTTATAATTACAAACTATAATATTTTTAATATTAATTCAAATTGCATATATCAAATTATATATCAAATTTGATAATTTGAAAATTGTACAATAAAAATACTCTAGAAGATTTGGAAGGCAAAAGGTTACCTTATTTTCAATTATCTTTCCATGACTAGAGAGACACAAGTTACAATTACCATGATTAAATTGACCAGACAATGTATTATTGCATTATGTTTTACAATTAAAATAATTATTCCTAAGTTAAAAAATTAATACAAACATGAGGTTCCAGGAGTATTGGTTATATTAACATCGGTTATTCTATATTGCCTAAGCAATTCAACTCTCCACCAGGCCTCTTCATCTATTGGCAAATTGGCCCCAGCAACTGAACAGGTGTTAATATCTTTATCCATTGCAAACTCGGGCTTACCGTCAGAAATTATCTTACTTTGACTTGTTCCCTTAAGGATATGCCTTGCTAGTAAATTAAAAAAAAAATTTCTTTAATGGAGATTTTGAACATATATGTGATTGACATTCCCACAAGTTGCACTATACGTATAGCATTCCTTTTGATCCATTGAGAATAAATTTAAAGTAACTTTTAATTCAATGATTCAGATTAATTCTAGCACATCGATGGACATTAAGTAATCCATCTCAAACTTCATATTCAATCATTTACATAAATTATATCTAATCAATACCACACAATATTAATTTATTCCTGTGATCATCTTCACACCGTTCATCTTTACATCTACTATTATAATTATATATTTTTAATTGTACAGTTTATGCAGATGCTGTCCAAGAGCAATGATACCTTTAAGTGCTTTTGAGTGTCATTGCTGCTTTGTATAATTTTTTGTTTACAAGATGATATCAGGATTAAACGAAGTATCGTCTTTCCAATTTTGTGGCAAAACATCATTGCCAACAAAAATCTTTACAAATATATTCCAAAGTGCTCATATTTCCAACTAAGCTGTATTCTGCATTCGTAACATGAAATAAATGGCACCTTACCTTGGTAAAATATAACAAAATTTAATAAAATCGCACCTATAATATGAACTATGGTGAGATTCATTTTTTTACAAAATTATTAATTGCAACGATTCGATGATGATTCAACGCATGATTCGAGTTAATTTCAATTCAGTCTTTCAATTCGTCCGATGCATTATGTCGGGCAGTTAATATTTATGTAACGTAAATACATACATTTAGATATTATCTTTATGGATAATAATACGAATGATTGATTTCCAGATTTCAATTTACTAATATTAATTTCCTCTAGGCTTGATCCCATAATATTTTAAGTTTAATTACGAGATTAACAAATACATATAAGCATAATAATATAACTTATTTAATTTTTTATAGAAATGTAAAGCTGATGCTGGAAACTGTTTTTTTTTTAATTTATTCGAGTATACTTCAATTTCACATAAACTCTGAAGTTGGAGCGGTGTGTTTCCGCCGAACTTTTGTATTGTTACGTACATACCTCTTGGTTTTGGTTCTCTGCGTTTTAATTCTATAACTCTACCTAAACAATCAGACAGCAACAAATCAATTAACAAATGGCATTCTGATAACATTTATCTATTTAAAATTAGCAAGTTCAATAATGATAAAATCATTGCAATCATTAGTAGTCCTTCATTTGTAAATGCGTTATGCGTTGTATAAACTTGGCCCAGGTTCAAGAATCACACAATTTACGCTGTTATCTAATCAAACACTGCCGAATTTTAACTCAAATATCCTTTATATCATTTACAAAATTGTATTTAATTAATATAGTGTAAAATTTAGCGGTAAAATTTAAATATTAGTGGGATTTCATCGATAAATGACTTTTTTTTTGTTTTTTGAGGATTTAGTCGCTGAGCATGAGGTCTATTCATGTCCAGTTAATAATTTTTATTACTGCTTATATTTAATTATTGAATATTACTTATTTTACACGGAATAATTTTTATTTTAAAATTTCATTTCCTTTTTAACTAAAATAAATAAATCATAATTGCTGCCTTCTATTTGTAGTATGATAACGAAACGCCTGATATATATTATGGATGTAGAAATTTGAGATACAATGACTTATAAATGAGGAGAGAGTACTGAATGTTTTTTTTACAAAATGTGTGCTGCTTTATCTCAGCGTTCAATATATGCACTCCGATTACCCTATTTGTATTGCCCTCTAATTGACTTTCACACAGAATTGATTTATTTGTTCACGATTACCCCGACTGTGATTTTCGTTAAGAACTGTCAAAAAAAAAAGATTTTGGCATTTTAATAGAATGTGAAACACCAAAGTTTTCATTTTATTAAAAATTCATTTAGCTAATTTATCCACAGCAAGTAAAGCTCGAATTTTTTTATAACATTATATTATATCTTAGAAAGTTTAGTGAAATCTTAAGATTTGCATATTAAATTTTAAATAAAAAACAAAACAATTTTTTTCAGCAAAGTTGAACATTTTACGATAATTTATCGATACAAATATTTGGTTGATCAGCATTTGTAAATGGTTGAGTAATATTTATTCAATGAAACTAAACTTCAAAACGTATTTGGTAATAATCAATGTTACGTTATATTGTATTGCTTCGACAACGTATGATGATGGCAGATGAAGCTAGGAGTTACTTAGATCAGGGGTGTCCAACCTTTTTGACCGGAGGGCTAAGTGTACAACTTCTATAGTAGTCGCAGGCTAGATAATAAGCCAAAAGAAACCAATAAATTACAAAATACCTCTTTATGCTACATTTAAGTTAGAAGAGTCTTATAAGTTTATACTTATGATTTAATGTGCAATCTAGCACTGCTTGTTTTTCCACAAGTAGTCTATGTCTGCTCCAACAGTTGAAATCGAAATGCAAAATTGTGCTGCCAAATGTACGTCTGTAAACTGAGATCTTAACTTCCATTTCGTGTTTTTCATTCTAGAAAAAAATTGTTCGCAACCGTTGGTACTTCCGAATAGAACAATGAACATTCTGCCATCCTGTAAGAGACTGGTATACTTGTCTTATGACACATAGTGGCTGCAAAAGTTCAGATCATGTTTGGCGAAAGCTGTTTTGAAGTCACTGTCATTCTGAATGTCAATGAATTCAAGCAATTTGTCAGCAGCGTCCGTCAAAATAATCAGCAAGAGGTAACTAAATCGGAATACTTCTCATCAGTGATGGGCTTTAACTACTGTAGTTAACTATTTTTATTAAAAAAAGTAGTTAGTAACAATTTTTAACTACTTTTTAAATAAGTAGTTATTAACTACTCCTTAACTACTTGCATAGTAGTTAATTACGTTTTAACTACTTTTCCGTTGACATTTGATAAAATTAATTTTTTGGACAATTGAACAAAACATAATTATTAACATATTTATATACACTAGTGTAACATTTTCAACAAAATTTTATTGTCCAAATTAATCAAAAACAGAAGTATTCAGTGGATGTTTCAGGCGATCTCTTAACAAAATCATCATGTCAACATGATTATCCGATAATTCACATCGTCTGTTACATAAAACCTGCCCTGCTACACTAAAAAGTCTTTCAACTGCTGCCGAACTTGGTAATGTTGAGTTAAGCTTGATGAATGCATCACAAACAGTTGGATAATTAAGTAGAGTTTGTACATTTCTTGCGGAGTTTGATAAATAATCAATAAGCTGTTCAGCTACCTCATTATCACAAGAGTTTGGTACACTTTCCATATAGTCATATAAATCATCAGTGATGGGCTTTAACTACTTAAAAAGTAGTTAAGTACTTTTTTTATAAAAATAGTTAGTAACTATTTTTAACTACTTTTTAAATAAGTAGTTAGTAACTACTCCTTAACTACTTGCATAGTAGTTAACTACTTTTAACTACTTTTCCGTTGCCATTTGATAAAATTAATTTTTTGGACAATTGAACAAAATATAATTATTAGCATATTTATTTACACTAGTGTAACATTTTCAACAAAATTTTATTGTCCAAATTAATCAAAAACAGAACTATTCAGTGGATGTTTCAGGCGATCTCTTAACAAAATCATCATGGCAACATGATTATCCGATAATTTACATCGTCTGTTACATAAAACCTGCCCTGCTACACTAAAAAGTCTTTCAACTGCTGCCGAACTTGGTAATGTTGAATTAAGCTTGATGAATGCAGCACAAACAGTTGGATAATTAAGTAGAGTTTGTACATTTCTTGCGGAGTTTGATAAATAATCATTAAGCTGTGCAGCTACCTCATTATCACAAGAGTTTGGTACACTTTCCATATAGTCATACAAATCATCATATTCACTGTTCTGAGCCGCATTGTCCTCAGAGGTGGTGATTGTTAACGACACCTTGTAATTTTTGGCTTTAAAAATGTTGAACCCGTAATGTCCTGTACAACCTCAGCATTTTTTACACTGCGATGAACTGAGTTTGATAATGATGCAACCTTTGCCATTGATCTATCATCAAGTCGTTTGTATTGCAGATTATCCCTTGCTTTCATTGCATCCACAGTAGCCACAAGATTTAAGGTATGATTACCGCAGCGCTTATGAGGAGGCAAAAGAAGCACATTATCCGCATTATCAATATCTTGTTCGTTTTCAATCAAATCGGCTATACTTTCGCCAACAAGATATTCAGAAATATCACATAATGGCTCATCCGTGTCCATGTCATCAGTAATAGAGTTTTTCTCAACAACTAAAGAAAATGCCTTGACAAAATTAGCTGCATTAAAATCGCAAATTTATATAAAAATTATAAAATATAGAAAAAAACGTTTTCAGAATACGACTAATTACTAAGAATAATAATTCCGAAGCGAAAAATGGCGGTAGTAAGCAAAAGTTGAAAACAAAGAAACTGTGCTTATAAAGTGACGTATCAAATTGTAAAATTTGAAAAAAATATTTTTCTTCATTTTATTTTAAAATTTTTTTAAAAGTAGTTAAAAAGTAGTTAACTATTTGTAGTTAATAACTACTCTAAAAGTAGTTAACTACTATTTTTTACTACTTTAAAGTAGTTAGTAACTAGTAGTTAACTACTTATAGTTAGTAACTACCCATCACTGCTTCCCATGTTGTATTGCATCACAAGACCTCGACGAAAGGACTGGGCAATGTATAGCCTTCTTGAGAACCAGCGGTGAGTGAATTAGCTTCAACTTCTGAATGTCACAACATGTTCATACAACCTGTGAACCAGCTGGTTCTTTCCTTGAAGTCTGAAGTTAAACTTGGCTTTAAATTTTGTTATGTCGACTAGAAACACCGAGTCGTTCAACCATGGGTCATCATCCAGGAACAAACATCCTTTCATTTGTTTGTCATGAATGTCTTTACTTCATCATGTAGATTAAAAAAAATAATAATTTTAAATTATTTTGTTTTTATTTAAATATAATTTATTTTTTACAAAATCATAAAAGCTTTGCGGGCAGAATAGAAACTTATGGTGGGCCGCCGGTTAAACAACCCTGACTTAGATCATCCTCAAACTTTGGAATCACTGCTGAATAAAATATAACGATAATTAAAATAATTAAAACGTTAATTATTTTAATATTTAGTGCCACCAAATAATAGCTGAGCTATTTCTTAACATTAGCGCAATGTTTTTTAACCATTTGTTTATGAAATTAATAATAATTATTTTTTCCACAGATTTCAATTTAAACTCTTTTGTAGACACTCCTACTTGAATCCATATTTTGTCCTTGTCCCTGCAAACCAGAGGACTACCTCCGTTACCCTGACAAACAAAATATAAAAAACTTTAAAAAAATAATTTGGTTGATTTGAACTTTTTTTTTTTTTGAGCAATTTTATTAATCATCAAAATGAACAAAACAAATCAAACAAAAGAGACACCAATGTACGCATTAATAAAGAACTCATGGATCAGCTTTAAGGAAACGCAAGCTTCCGCTAGCAAGCTGACCCTGAAATATCAGTTAATTAAGAAAACGAATAATAAACCCGTCAAATAAACAGTTAATCAAGAATACCACGAACTAAGTACAATTTGTAGGACAATTTAAATAATAAATATAATAGCATGAATGAGAAGTTATGTCATTTCTGGAGACTTTTATGCCAAGTTTATCTTGACAACATTTCATTATAGCACTGGCAGTGTCCTCTCTGCTAGGCCTATCACCATCTTTCTTTTCATCAACAGCTGCTGAGGCTGCTTCCGCAAAAGAAAACTCCGGTATTCCATTGAATACCAAAGTTTGAGAGTTTTCCTTCATTTCCAACCTTTCAATTCTTTGCTTCAGCTCCTCATTTTCTTCCTTCAGCCTTTTCAATTCGGATTTTATGTTGTATGTCTTGCTTTTCAAGAATTCCTTCATCAAAGGTTCTTTGGAATACTTCCTCCACTATTTGGGAGATGTTGGGTTGACTAGCTTCAGCTCCCTCTTCCGGCTTCAATTTCTTTGGTGGCATCTTCTTCGCTTCAAGTTCGTTAAAAAACTCAAGTAACAATGTTATTCAAAAAGAAATAGTGTAATTAATACGATCTGAACAATTAAAATTTACTACGACTCGGAAGAATAATGAGCGACGGGTTTGTTTTCAACAACTTTAATAATACTCATCATCGCAAACATTTATTCCTGATGCTAGCGGAATTGTACTACCACATCGTTTTATTACTAGAGTCAAGCATCTCTTTGTGCTTACTGCAAAGTTGTCTGGACTCTCTCTGATTAAGTCAGGTGATTAGCAAGAATGCTTTCTACGGCAATAATAAAGCTACCACGTACACGAATATTAGCAATATAAACTTAATTAATCTCAAAAACTGCGTAACCAGCATTATACCCTCCTTAAATCTGTTCGGGACGAACAGACCGCTCCACTTGATACTTCGCCAGACGGCAGATGTGTGCCACCTTCATTTTTGCTCTTGGAACACAGTTTCTAACATGGTGTCCGCATGTACCACCATCGATTCAATGCAAGCCCGTCCTTCTCCCACATCGCCACAAAAACGTTTGATGAAAAAGATCAGCAAAACAAACAACAACACTAAAGGCACGCCCCGTGTCTCCGACGACCTCCGAAAGCCCGCCATGGCGGAGAACTCCACAAGTGAATTTCTCAGACACTGATCCAACCCCCAATTAATCTCAAAAACTGCGTATACAACAATAGGATTGTTTTTGTTGTGGCCATAGTATCCAAGATGGGATATTTTTTTGATATTTTACGATAAACTTGTTTTAAATGTTTTACTGTAAACTTGTTTTATATAATTTACCAAAGTTTTGTTTATTTTGTTGCGTCAGTATAATAATGAGGCCAAAGCAAAAAGGCCTGACAAGAGATCAGCTAGAAGAGAATCAAATGAGGTAGGAGGTGTGTGTTACTGCGCCTTGCCCGGGAACTGCTTCTGTTGCAAGGCCTCCTGTGTTGTCTGGCCTCTCCTATGGTCGTCTCCAACTTGGCCAGATGGTTGTTGATCTTCTGAAGCGTGATGCTGAGGTCCTGGTTCTGTTCCTGCGTAGAAGCTGTCGTTATCCGCAACACCGTGGGGGCTGTGTATGCGTCCATGACCTGGTCCGCCAGGATGGAGTGTTCCAGAAGGCTCTTGTCGTGCGCGGTGGCAAGTATGGGTCGGATGTGTGGCGGCAGTTTGTCAAACCACAGCTGCCGAAGGATCGCATCATCCATCGTATTGGCGCCTAGCAGCACCTTCATGTGTCGGGGGAGCTGGCTGGGCAGTTGTCCTTCGAGGCGTACTGCGTTGAAGAGGCTCCTCAGCCTTGCCTGTTGCGACTGTCCAAAGCGCAGCAAGATGGCCTCCTTGAGCCTGGTGTATGGCCTCAAGGCTAGGTACCTCGTAGATGAGGTCCTGAACCTGCTCGGCCACCTGAGAGGGCAGGTTGTGTACCACGTGTGCGTAGCGTTGCATTTCGTCCTTCAGGCGTTGTATGTAGAACAACGCCTCGTTGTTGGGTCTGATAATTTGGTTGATTTGAACTTTAAAGGAAACCTCAGTTACCTTTTCCATCTTTACTAGAAAGCCTACCTTTTCTAGAAAGCCTTCATTTTTTCTTCCATCTTTACTTGAAAACCTTCCATCTTTTTATCCATAATGCTGCTTAGATAGTTCATGGATTCTATCAAAGTTCTCTGGAGTGGTTCAACAAACGTATAAGCCTCTGGATCCTAACCCTAACGACTGAAGACGGTCTTGCAATTCTTCTTTGTTCTCTTTCCAATCCATTTTCCTCTCCCTAAGCTCACGTCTCATATCACCAACATTTAATTCATCTAAGATCTTGCTCATGACTTACTTTTGGGATCCCACTCCTGACACCAATGAAATAACCCGGAAGTCCGCAAATAAGCAAGTTAACTAATAAGTTTATTAGAACAAGTATTTAGTTAACGGAACTAAATAACAGAAGTTAAATGTTCAAGGAATTGAGGTACTTAAGGATGCAAATGGATATTTGGGCTACTGAATTGTCTGGATTCTTGCTGTATGTCAGGTGATTAGCAATAATGCTTTCTATAGCAATAATAGCGAGATCACGTGCACCAAATATAATTAAATACAAATTTAAATATAATTATATAAAAATTTAAATATAAACTTAATTAATCTCAAAAACTGCATATACAACAATATCATTGTTTTTGTTGCGGACATAGTTTTCAAGATGGGATATTCTTTTGGTATTTTATGTTAAACTTGCTTTAAATGTTTTACTGTAAACTTGTTTTATATATTTTACCAAAGTTTTGTTTATTTTACGAAATTTTTTGATTTTGGGAATTTCTCGATTATTAACCAGAAATTAAAAGTCTTAACAATTTAAAACTAAAGTTAAAACATAGAACTATTAAGCATTAAATAAAAACATTGCAATGATGAATGGAAAAATTTCTATGGTCGATTTAACTGATCCAACATTCATATTCCAACGATCATCTTCATCTAGCATTGCTGGTATAAAATAGAAAAATATTTAATAACCTTTGCATTTGAAAACAAAATAACACAATCTAGTAATTTAATAATATTTGATTTAATACAAATATTTGAAATACTTTCATCTTGAGGTTAATTCTTAAAACTTGTGTAAAATGACACAAATTCATAATCACTTGAGTCCACGTAAGCCCCATATCTACGCATATGTGCAAAGACAGAGTACGTGCAATCCACAGATTCTAAAACCATTACGCCCATTAGATCCCATTGACCGTTCCTACTTTGGCACATCAAAGGACTTCCATCATCCCCCTGTGATTCACATTACCATATGAAATAACCCGGAGGTCCACAAACTAGAAAGCTAGTAAGCTTATTAAGCAAGTATTTATTTATTGGAACTGAACAGTCAAGATTTGAGTATCTAGAACATCAGGCTATCTAGGATTCTATTCTTGCGCTAATATGAATATGATTCTACAAAAACATTTAATTATAAACTTAATTAATTACGAACTAAATTAATTTGCACCACGTTTAAAGCAATATGAAATAAAGGCATGTTAACTGGCCATTCGTAATTCTATCTAACCCAACAGGTATTAATTCCATGCGCTGTTGGTACAGAACCAGCACAGATCCGATTAGTACCCTCTACTCTTTGATGTCGCGCTCTCTCGGCCTTAGTGAGATTATCTATGTAATTTTCACATTCCTTGAAAGTCATTAAATTCATTCTTCCTTGCATTAGTGAAGGTGAGGTACTATGTTCTAAAACATGCTTGTATTGTAAACTTTGTCACATATAAGTTCCTGACAATCATGTATTCATACCTCTGTCGACACTGCCAAAGCCAATAAAGATGCAGAGGCCGGAATA
Source organism: Whitmania pigra (assembly GCA_021613335.1). Classification (NCBI taxonomy): domain Eukaryota; kingdom Metazoa; phylum Annelida; class Clitellata; order Hirudinida; family Haemopidae; genus Whitmania; species Whitmania pigra. The sequence continues at coordinate 161,089 of JAJTWR010000143.1, read as the reverse complement.
TTTTGTCGAGAAGCGTTCGAGATCACCGAGAGGCATACAAATTGGTTTGACGTCACGTGTAAATGTAACCGGTTTTTCAAGTCTTAACAGTGACACATCTAGTAAGACATCGGCAATGACAGTAATAGTCAGCTTGGGAATATTCGGATCATTGAACAAAACGGCGCCAATTTTTACAGTAAGCTCTTTACGGTCGGTTATTTTTCTTAAAAATAATTTTTTCGAAACTTTTCACAAATGTATTTTTGCATTTTATATTAGAATACTAACAGCAAACATTCCAAAATGTTATTATATATTTGTTCTCTTTGCAATATTTTTATAATAGCCAAAGGGCTTTTAACCACATACATCAGGGATCTCCAAACTTTTCAGCCTGAGGGCTTCATTAACTACCAAATAGCAGTTTAGGGGGTGACTACATACTCGAGGTCTGAATAAAAAAAAGAATCAAAACATAGATGCTGTTTTTAACTATTTATTTAATATTACTTTATTCAGTTATTATTTAATAACACAATGACACATTGCGCTTAAACACATGCGTTAATGAGAATCGTGATATAGTGACCTGAATTGTTCATTTTTAGTTTTACATTGAAATTATTTCCTGGATGCCGAAATTTCAGACATTTCTGGCTTTAGATTTGGTGTCCGTAACATCGATATTGACCTGAGATTATCATTGTAAAACTTTGTTCTCAAAATGTTCATCATTTTTGTTCTTGTTTCTTCATGTTTGTTCTTCAACATGATTGTTCACACAAATATGTTGCCCCAAAGATTGAAAAGTACGCAGATGCAAAAATTTTGACATTAGGAAAGTCTTCCTTGGGCAAAAACTGGTCAAAACACTCCAGTCCTTCTTGGAACTTGTTCTTAATGGAGTTCTTTTTCTAGCAACTCAATGATCTCCAGCTGCAGTTCATCTATCCACATTTGCTTGAAATTGGTTTTGAAACAGTCTCACTTTTTCTGCTTTTGAAACCAAGTCAGAAAACTGCCCCCGATACTCCAGCTGAGATCTTTGATGATCTTTTAGTATTTATTATCTGATCTTCAATCGTGTTGATAAACTGGCCCAAGGTTCGTCTAGTCATCCCCAGTTCCCCATTCATCCTGGATGATATCGAAAATCAAGGTTGAATTCTTGCAGAGCTAAAGCCCATCTTGTAATTTTAGCACTCCTAGGGGCTGCCTCCGTCGCATATGCTTTTCGCTCAATAGTTGACCACCTAGCTTGTGATTCCGTCAACGTCATACTTGAGAACGCAATGAGCAATTCTTCTCCTTCATCCGACCACTGTAACTTAAATATCAAAATCCTTGTTGAAGTCAATCGTATAAATAGCTACAACTTCTTTCAGCCACTGCATGACCTTTTCAAAAGCCTGCTGATGCTCTTCTTTCCATTTTTATTTGATTTGGACCTTTTTTGCTTGTCAATTCTGCGATGCTTTCAATGTTTCTGACAGATGTTTAAGGAAATTTCGGATATAACTGAAAAACCTAACTCTTATTCTAACTTCCTTCTTTAGTTTTGGAGGTCTCAATCTTTTCAGAGTTTTTATCTTTTTTTGGTCAGATCGAAATAAGTCCTATGAAATGTTTTTAATAGCTTTGTTAGACCAATCCAGCTGCCTCAGGCTGTCCTGGAGTGCTAAATGTAGGGCTGCAACCCAAACTGTTCAGAAATTCCTAAGTCGGTTGACTGGGGAAATTGGTTCCATAATTCCTGCTGATCACTTTAGATATTAAAAGATTTATGAACAATAGAGCACAGAGCCATTGTCTTTAATAACTTTAAATGATGAGCCATGGGCTATTTGGAAAATTTGTACTCAACCTCCAAATTATAATTGTATGCAGGTTTTGATCGGATCATTTTCTGACAATAATGGTTTAATACAATCCATGATCAAGTGTAAGAATGGCAAATCATCGTCTCTGGTTATTGGTGTAATTGGAACTCTCTGTGAAACTTTCAATGCATTTACAACTTTACGACTGGCCTTAGTCAAAGATTCATTTTCCTCTGAGGATTTACTGAGCAATGTCCTCTGAGATGTGAGTTGATTTTGTAATTTAGAAAATTTTTCTGCTCGGACTTTATCCTCCAACAATGCATTTTCCTCCTGATGTTTTCTTTGATGATGACGGCGTTCACGTTTCGTTGCAAATCACACAGTACCAATGCAGTCCTCAGAATATTCGAAAAATCCTTATTAAACTAAATGCATTTCCAATACTTTACATACTCTCTGGTAAGTAATTATGTAAAAAAATGATCACTAAATAAAATAAATTGTAATATGTTTCGCTATTAGAAGCTAACTGACACAAACACCTTATCGAAGCAGTCATCCAAACAATTTAAAAACTCTGCTACTAGATGGCATTATATCATCTCATTGACTCCGAACAGATATAGAAAAAGTAAGCAGTAAATAAGGCTTTGCTATGTAGTGATAGGTTGGAAAACAAACGCACTACTGCGTGCCTATATTTTAATTCGGTAAAAACATAACGTCCTTGGCATGATACACGTAAATTTCCGTATTTTTTCGTAAATAAATTGGTCTCCGCGGGTCTTAGTTTGGAGACCCCTGGCTGACATGATCAATCTATGAGATGTAAACAAATAGATTATTGGAGCAATGCAGACCGTGTGAAAGTAATGCAGCATTTTAATTCTTAAATGACTAACGACATAATAAGTTTTATACTTTGTAGGAAATAAAAGTATAAAAATTTTAATCCGTCGAAGATCACGATCAAAAAGGCTTGCAATCAATAGATTGGATTTCAATTTGACTTAGAGGGTTAATGTGAACGATGGCGTACTTGTCGCTTATTATTATTATTATTGTTCTTGTTATTGTTATTGTTATTGTTATTATTATTGTCACTGTCATTGTTATTGTTATTGTTATTGTCATTTTCATTGTCATTGTCATTGTCAATGTTATTGTTGTTGTTGTTATTGTTATTTTCATTGTCATTGTCATCGTCATCATCATCGTCAACGTCATCATCATCGTCATCGTCATCGTCATCGTCATCGTCATCGCCATCGCCATCGTTATCGTTATCGTTATTGTTATTGTTATTGTCGTCATTATTAAGTTTAAAAGTACAAGCCGTAGTTTGAAATGTCAATTGTACCGAAGAGCATCAATCATTAATGTTAACGAGAGTTCGAGGTGTGGACTTCTTTCTTCGGTGGCACCTGTGAGACCTCCATATCATGTAACTGTGATTTAGAACAGCAGTTGCGATGTTCATAAGGCCTGTCCTCGTGGATAAGGCCGCAATTCTTTCAAAATCTAAACGATTTTTGGGACATCACACCTCTCCAGTTGCACATAAACGCGCCAACATTTGGCCTCAATCTCAGCCTTCTGGAGCATTTCTGAGCATCCAAGTGTGAACACCTTGAGTGTCATACTTCACTGCTTTGTTGTCGTACACTCGGTCCAGGTTGTTGAGGTGACGGCTACATCGCACACTATGTATGTGTTTCCTTTTCAAACACATAAATCGGGTCTTCTGAGTCATCTGATCTGTAGAAATTCGGTGCTCTACTTTTGTTCTGTAGCCTTTTTTTAACAGTTCGTTTTCCAAACATTTTTATAACAACATTATGTCTCTCGTGTCTTGCGCCATAGGTTCTTGGGCATTTCTGGATCATATGCCTCAGCGACTCTAAAGATTGACAACCCTCATCGCACCTCCTGGGAGCCTGCGGGTTCCATCTCTGTTAGATACTCTAAGAAGAGTGGTAGAGTGCCAAATCTGGTAGCCGTTCTGAGGATGGTGCTATGAAAAGGTGACCCGTCATAACAGCCCGGCGACAGAATAGCCCCGACAAAACAGCCCGTCAAAATAGCCCAGCGTCAAAATAGCCCATGACAAAACAGCCCCGACAAAACCGCCCCGACAAAACAGCCCCGTCGAAACAGCCCGGTGACAAAATAGCCCAGGACAGAAAAATTCCGTCAAAATGGCCCCGCCAAAATAGCCCCGACAAAATAACCCAGGACAAAACAACCCGGAGACAAAATAGCACGGCGACAAAATAGCTCCGTCAAAATAGCCCCATGATAACTACTACTATTCCAACAGTTGAAAACAGCAACAACCACAGAAATAAATGCAAATTTTGCAAAACATGTATTGTTTGTTGTTATTATTGTTCTCCAGAAGTTTAATTTGCATAGTCTTGCTTATTCATTATACATTGACATTATTCTCATCAAAAGTTGCTTGTGAGAGGTCGTTTTCAAAATTGAAATACATTTTGAACAGATTAAGAAATTTTCTGAACCAGTCAATTCTACGATCATTCATGCTGATGTCTTGTGAGAAAGACTCTTTTCCAAGAATCAATAACAATGAAATCATTGATGTTTTAGCATCGACTAGTGAAACGATGAAAAAGCTGTTATAATAGTTAATAGTGAATAGAAATTTTAGACTCTATTTATTCTTATGTTTAAGTTGATCAAACTAGGAGTTAAATAAAATTTCCCGGGCCGGTTTTTTTAAGCCAGTCCGACCCTGGTGACAGGGCTGTTTTGACGGGGCTATTTTGTCTTGAGCTATTTTGTCGCCGGGCTATTACGACTGGGTCATTTTGTCGGGGCTGTTTCGACGGGGCTGTTTTGTCTTGGGCTATTTTGACGCCGGGCTATTTTGACGGGGTGCCGTTGCGAGACAGGGAGTCGAAAGCTTTGGTAACATCAACAAAGGTCAGGTTTAATTTTTGGAGCTGTTCTCTCTTTTTTCAGATAATTGATTTAATCAGAAAGAGATTTTGTGCAATGCACAATGGCTTGACATTGATATTGACCGTTGTTATTTGTTTGTATTCTCTCAACATGTTGATGGCTTTTTTGCTTTTTGCTATTGATATCTTGTAGAATTTGATTAGAAGTCCATTTTTCATATTCCTTGTTTATTAATTGGATTCTCTCCGTTCTTTCCAGTTTCTCGCTTATGAGGTCAGAGAGCTCTTCGTTTTCCAGATGTATCATGTGATATCTCTCAACCACAAACATTTTCAGTTTTACCAGGCTATCCAAAAAGACTGTATTGTTGTCTAATCCCTCTTGTTCATCAGAGAGCAGGTGGCATCCCCGATCTCTCCGAATTTTCAGGATGTCTCAGGACCACGGTATCCCGAATAACTTTTGAGCTGTTGACTGGTGCGATCGAATATTCGCGTGCTCTTAAGAATGTATTAAATTCGAGATTTCGGCGTTTATTTGCCGCAATTTTTTTGTCAATTAGTGTTCCCTTCCGTTTAGGATTGTGAGAGTATTAAAAAGGGAAAACTGAAGTTGAGTTGCACACATTTTGACTCAAACGTCTGGTCCCGTCTAGACGTCACAGATAAATAGAAAAAAAAAAGAAGCGGTTTAAAGTGCATTTGATTCCGAAAGCTGATTGATATTGCTAGAAATTCTGATAATTAAATTAATTTGAAGACTCATCGGAAAGAACAAAAGGTAAACAATGCAGACCCGTTCAAGCTCCTTGGCGGCTCTCACATAGGTGAAAGATTGTTGTGTTTCTTCGGTACCGACTGTTGTCTATAAAAAGTGTGTTGTGAGGCGGAGTTCGGAACGTCTAAAGGAGCAAAAATTCATGAGAGTCGTGTCCACCAAGTCCAGTGTCATGCGAAGAGGTCAGGAAAAAGTTACTAGAAATGCAGATGGAACGAAGAGGAATCTCATGTGATGGCAATGAAAGAAATAGAACTGAAACAACAAGAAGTGAAATTCATTAATATAGAACTCCACAAACACTTCCCACATCGAACCTTAGCCGCTATTCGAAGACACAGAAGGCAAGTAGAACACAAAACTATTTTCCATTATTTATTTTTGTTATTGTTATTGTTAATGTTATTGTTATTGTTATTATTATTGTCATTGCCATTGTCGTTGTCATTGTCATTGTCATTGTCATTGTCATTGTTATTGTTATTGTTATTGTTATTTCTTTTATAAATGTTTACTGTTTACCAACCTAGTGCAAACTTTTGAAGTTGCAATCCAGTTCTTATCTATTAGGCTTCCTCCGCATATATAAACACCATTTTTAAATAATTGAACGTGCCAAGGCCAAGCACCAGCTTTTGCAATGTGGCCATTAATTATGTATGGTGATAAATCTGGATACTCGCTTATGCCGCACAAACCTTTGTCACGTTCTTGTTAAATTAATAAAAATAATTAACATTGTATTTGTACGAGATATATTATAAATAAAAGTTCAAAATCAGCAAAATATATATTTATATAAAAGTTTATCATCATCACAATCTTAACTGAAAACTGAAAAATTGTAAGACATACCCGATGATGGATAGCAGTTAACGCCATAGCTCTGCCCTGATTCGCAAGTTTTACTTTGTTTCGAATAAAATATCAATTTATTTGCATGTGTTTAAGGATGACTTTCATATAAATATATCTAACGTCTCGGCAAAATCACTAATTGCTGGCCAATGATAGCCAATAAATGGTCCTCCATATTTCAATCTGAGATATTTGTATAGTGTGGGATGAAAGCCTTCGGTCGAATAACCAAAGTACTCCACTGGATTACTGGAAGATGATTAAATGGGTTTGTTGCATTGGAATTTATATAAGGTTGTAAAAATCAATTCTTTGAATAAATAATAAATACTTATTCACCTTTCTGTAGATATAAAGTTACACAGTGCAATACTGTGCATCTCACCCCAATTTGTTGTACATAAGCGATAATCATTTCTCCCTTTGTAGATAAATAATAGCTTATGCCCATAACCAACATAAACTAAACCAAAAGTTCAAAGTTATGTTAGTATAATTAAACGTAAAAAGATGGTTGACTAAATAAACTTATTACAGCATTTTTTCTCGTCAGATAGGTCAGGACAATCATAAACTCCGTTGCAATGATCTTCACTTTTTATGCATTTCTGCCTTGTTGCACATTTAAACATTCCGGCTTCAGGACATTCTGTAATTTAACAATACATAATAATTCCATTTATGTTGAATAACTAGTTAGAGCAATTACATTACTTTTTAGGTAATTTTAGAAAGGCTTAAAAAAATAAAAAAAAATTGCAAATTGTAAACTTTACCACAACCCGTTTTTTCATCATCGCCGTAAGGGCAATCTTTAAAACCATCACACAGCCAATCTTTAGGTATGCATTGATAGTTCCATTCGCACATATATTGATAAGATTGGCATTCTTTGGAATTTGTTTAGAATATCAAATAGATAAAAAGAAAAGAATACTTTTTAAAATACAATAATTCGAATTCACTTGTTTTAATTCATTCATGTTCGATAATCTAAATTAAGCCTGCTTTAAACAAATTTCTAAAACACGAAATTTCAAACATAAATAAACAATTTGATAATCTCTCATAATTGAATAGTGAAGAAACTCACTGCAGCGAGACATAGATTCGTCTAACCCGTCGGGGCAGTTTTTAACACCGTCACATAATTTGTGCTCTGGAAGGCATATTTGAAGTGGAAGGCATTCTCGATACGTCGAATTACATTCTAATAAAATATTTTCAATATCAGAGACTATTAAACAACTTCAAATATTTTATTTTGTGCTTAAAATTTGTAACAAATCATTTCTCTTATATTTTTTTCTGATTGATATTAGAATCAATGTCTAAACGACTAAAATATATCAAAGTTAATATAAATCATATATTTTTATAACCTAAAGTTGGGTTATAATCTTTCGAGTAGATTTCAATTTCACATAAACCCTGAAGATGATGAGGTATGTTTCCACCGATCTTTTTTATTGTTACGAACTTACCTCTTGGTTTTGGTTCTCTGCATTTCAACTCGATAACACCACCTAAACAAGAATTTAATTAACTTACATGGTGACATAATTCAGTCATTTTTATAATTGCATTTACAATAACGATCCGCACTTCAGTCAATAATAAATAATATCATGTAAGTTTATATAAAGAGAAAATCACTTGTTGAAATAAATGACCTACTCGATTTGCTCATTTCTGTTGTAGCGTTAAAGCCTTCGCAAATATCTTTTTCAAAGTCATTCTCAATATTTGAAACGTATACGTTGAAATTATTAATTGTGGAAACATCTATAAAATGTTCCATTTTTAATTTCAAATTTGTATTATTATTAATTCATTAAAACAAAATCAACTAACCTGATGATTTTGGATTAAAGTAGATTTCGACCTTGTCAATATAATAATCTTCGTTAAGTGAGATTTTCCACCATGCAAACTCTTCTTTATGAGCAACAATTTTCGCACATGAATCGTTGTTGCCATCCACTGCTAATCCTGATGTATTCTTGAAGATTATTCCATTATGAAAGGTTGGTTTGTTGAATGATACTAAAGATAATAATTTATTACATTATATGATGATTATTTTATTAAAAAAAACTTAAAATACTATTAAATGCACTAAATTTAATAATAACTAAGAAAATGTATAAAAGCATTTACTCAAGCAAATAATAGTTAGCCAACACTTACCTATTTCAAGATCCGCATGAATTTGGACTTCACAGAGAACCAGCCAAGTTCGAAACAATCCTCCGAACCTCTTTATCGTAACCAAATTTCCATAAACATGTTTCACACAGTTCAAAACGACAATCCTAGGTACTACAGATTATAAAAACATTTTTTATTTTATTGACAAAACCAATTTGAATTTACAAAAAAAAAATCGTGTTTGTTGTGACGCCATGTTGGAGTATAAAAGAAAGGAGTAACAGGCCTAGTGGTGGCGGGAAGTTCGAGTTCGATAAAGATTGTTAATTCGTCGATTTTGCAGGCGAATGCGTACTTTAAAGATAATAGCGATATATTTCAGTCGCGTTTCTGTTTCAAAGTATTTGGCAGCCAATAAAGTTTCTGTTCAGCTTTACAGAGTTGAATTATTCTTTCATAAACTCAAGAACTGGCGCAGTGGACAAAGAAGTTTCAAACTCTGAAGATTGATTTTGTTTTTAAGAAAATCGACAGAAAAGGTTTGTTACAGAATTTGTTCATTTACATGTCAAATTAAACTTCAAAGTTTGTGAAAACCTTCGTTCTTTTTTCCTAAGTGTGAACCACATACATTTTCTTCAGGATTCCTGATATCTTTTGACACATGTACTATGAAGTGAGTCATGTATTTATGTAAATCTGAAATTTATCAGAGATTATTTAAATTTATCTTTGAATAATTTAGTGGTTTAACTGCATTAAGATAAAATCAATACATAAAATAACTATTAGTTAATAAAAATATTTGTCGGCAAACCTTCTGATCTAGAGTTGTAATTTATAATAATTTTCGCAACATTATAATCTTTATCGAGTTTCACACTCCACCATGCCAGTTCAAGTTTAGTGCTTTCAGAGATTGCACATGAATTTATGTCTCCATCAATTGCCAGATGGGAATATTTTTCAGAAATTGTTTTACCTTGGGATGTTGCATCTTTTACGGAATACCTGACTGTGATTGCTCAACTTAAATCATTTCCGTCGTTGAAAAATTGGAAATGCGTTACCTTGAAGCAACGATATCCCTTTGATTATGATTACCAGGGCAAATGTAACTCTGGTATTCATGCCCAATGTTCTTTCTAAAATTGAAACAAAAATTTATTTGGATTCTTAACTGCACTTGATCTGTTGATCTCTCAAAATCTGTTTAATAAACAGGTAGCTTGATCTATTTGCAGCCCTAACTTATCCACAAAATATGAATGCACTTATTTGATTATCAGTTGCTTATATTATTAATTTGATAAGTTATCGAATGACATTTGATTTCGTATTTGTTAATTTTGTTACAACCAATTTGAATTTGTATTTAACCGATTTTTAGATTGCTGCATGCATCCGGATAGTATGTGAAGGCACTTCTTAGTTGTTCCACTATCCATATGGTTCATCCCTCCAGTCCAGGCTGGGTTTCGACACATAATGACTATTGTTTCGCCTCTTACAGGAACGCATTCGGTTAACTTGCACTCTTTAACTCAATGTACATATCTCACACTGTGGACCACGACATCCTCATCTGAAATTTGAAGCATGTGTTCTTTATATTCTGAATACATGTTATAACTTATAAGTAAATAAAAAAATAATAAGTTATTGGGATTAATTGCATATTGCAAAGAAAATCAATTTTAGAGGGTTAGGGTTACAAAGTTTCTTTATGTAGAATTTATAGGTTTTAGTTCTTAATTGGCAATATATTATAAATGTTGAAGTACTAAATGTTTATGCAGGTTCTTTCAGAAATCGTTTTACCTTAGGACTTCAAGTACTTGCTGCAACGTGATTGTAAATGCGTAAAATAAATTTATTTTTATCGTTTGAAAGTTGATGCCAAACTTTGCAAGAATGATGTACTTTTGATTACGTTAATTTTGATAAATTAAACTCCCAAGCGCAAGTGCATTGATTACTGTTGATAATTTTTGTAACAATATTAACTTGGGTTCTTATGTTGAGTTTGCTAAAGTTTTGATCTCTTTAAAACTGAGAAAATAAAAAAATTAATATTGACTAGGTGTATCATTAATGTGTATCATACACAGTGGCGTACCAACTGTTCTGCCCGCCCCTTTGATCATTAATAATCCTTTAACCTTCAAACTAGATGATAATATCAAAAATGGTAGATGTTTGAATTGGGAAAAGAACTAGAGGTCATATTTATAACCATCTCATTTTTTAATCAAAGATACATGCATTCATATAAATGGTCGTGATGGAATATTTTGAATTACTATGAAGATAAAGTTATGATTACCTTGAACTAATAAAACAATTAGTATTATCCAACAGATATTTTAATGTCGTTAATGATTTCTTTCGACTTGTGTGGTGTCCGTCATAACAGCCCGGCGACAAAATAGCCCCGACAAAACAACCCCGTCAAAACAGCCCCCTCAATGTATTTAAAATAATTTTGTGAGTTGAATACATTAACCGATAACTGGTTCCAAATTTAATTCGAAATTAGTGGTTTGAAGATTTATTGTCTAAGGATTCTGTCTACGTTACATGGACTTTTCAAGTAGGTATTTATTATAAATTATCCCCACCTTATCATCACGTCATGTGGACGGCACCCCGTCATAACAGCCCGGCGACAGAATAGCCCCGTCAAAATAGCCCGGCGTCAAAATAGCTCAAGACAAAACAGCCCCGACAAAACAGCCCGATCGAAACAGCCCGGCGTCAAAATAGCCCAGGACGGAAAAATCCCGTCAAAATAGCCCCGTCAAAATATCCCCGACAAAATAGCCCCGTCAAAACAGCCCTGTCACCAGGGTCGGACTGGCTTAAAAAACCGGTCCGGGAAATTTTATTTAACTTTTATTTAAATTTTATTTCTAGTTTGATCAACTTAAACATAAGAAACACTAGAGTCTAAAATTTCTATTCACTATTAACTATTATAACAGCTTTTTCATCGTTTCACTAATCGATGCTAAAACATCAATGATTTCATTTTTATTGATTCTTGGAAAAGAGTCTTTCTCACAAGACATCAGCATGAATGATCGTAAAATTGACTGGTTCAGAAAATTTCTTAATCTGCTCAAAACGTATTTCAATTTTGAAAACGACCTCTCACAAGCAACTTGTGATGAGGATAATGTCAACACAAATTTGAAAGCCAGATACAAATTTGAATAAGCAAGACTATGCAGATTAAACTTCTGCAGAACAATAATAACAAATAACAATACTCAAAACGGTCAAAGCATTCAATCCACTAATTTCGAATTAAATTTTGATTCAGTTTCACAACATTTTTAAAAAATACTTTGACATGGAGTTATCATGGGGCTATTTTGTCGCCGGGTTGTTTTGTCCTGGGCTATTATGACGCCGGGCTGTTTCGACGGGGCTGTTCTGTCGGGGCGGTTTTGTCGGGGCTGTTTTGTCTTGAGCTATTTTGGCGGGGCTGTTTTGCCGGGGCTATTCTGTCGCCGGGCTGTTATGACGGGTCACCCATGTGGACATGTAACAAATCCACAAAGAACCACTTCTACCGCTATATTGACGGGGCTGTTTTGACGGGGGCTATTTTGTCTTGAGCTATTTTGTCGCCGGACTATACGGACGGGGCCGTTTTGACGGGGCTGTTTTGACGGGGCTATTTTGTCCTGGGATATTTTATCATCGGGCTGTATTGACGGGGCTGTTTTGTCGGGGCTGTTTTGACGGGGCTATTTTGTCTTGGGCTATTTTGACGCCGGGCTGTTTTGGCGGGGCTGTTTTGTCGGGGCTATTTTGTCGCCGGGCTGCTATGACGGGGTGCCGACTTGTGTATATGATTGATGCATTAAGTCCTTTATTTTTTATATTTAATTGATTAAAGTCCGTTGCTTGAGGTCATTAAAATAACGGTGTATATGACGACGATTGAATATATGATTTGCAACTAAAAATAAGTTTTGTTTATTTTACGAAATTTATCAATTTTAAGCATTTCTTGATTAATGGTCAGAAATTAAAGATTTTAACAATTTAAGTTAAGATTAAAATTTAGAACTATTAAACCTTAAGTAAATTAACTGTGATGATGAATGGAACAATTTATCTTGTCGATTTGTTTGGTCCGATACTACGTTCATCTTCATGTTGCATTGCTGGTATAAAATAGAAAGATATTAATAACTCGAGTACTTAAATCAAAATAATAAAATCTAGTATTTTTATAAAATTTTGTGAAAAAATATTTGAAGTAATTTCATCGTGAGGATAAATTTCAACGAAACATCCGTAAGGGGCCGTCCATAAAATATGTTAAGCCTGAGGGGGAGGGGGTCTAAGAAAGTGTGACAGGTTTGTGACGTACTTTTAACGGGGGACTGAGACTTGTGACAGAGTGTGACATGTGGGAGGGGAGGTTTAAAATGGTCTAAAATAGCGTGACGTTATGAACGGCCCCTAAATAACAGAAGCTAACTTGTATAAAAAGAAATAAATTCATAATCACCTCTGTCCAAGTAAACCGCATAGTCAATCACATGTGCAAAGACAGAGTACTTGCATTCTACAGATTCTCCAATCATTACGCCGATCAGATTCCATTGACCGTTTCTTTCTTTGCACATCAAAGGACCGCCACTATCGCCCTGTAATTCACATAAATAATTAAGTAAAAGCATGTTAACTGGCAATTTGTACATTTACCTAACCCAACAAGCATTAATTCCAAATTCTGTCGGTAGAGAACCGGCACAGATCAGTCCATTAGCATTTACGCCTTGTCGCCGTCTCTCGGCTATTGAAAGATTAGCTAAGTTCTCTGCACATTCTTCTTCAGACATTATATTCATTCTTCCTTGCATTAGTGAAGTTGGGGTAGTATATTCTAAAACGTGCTTCCAAAATTTTGTATATGTAACGACCTGACAATCAAGCATTTATTCATACCTCTGTCGATATTGCCAAAGCCAGTGAAGATGCAGTAGCCGGAATATCTTAACATGTAGCGATCATTGAGACCATATGGCATGCAAATTGGTTTGATGTCACGTGTAAATACAACCGGTTTTTCAAGTCTTATTAGGGCGATGTCATTTAAGTGGGATATTTTTTTATCCATAAGCAGATTATCGATAATGCGAGAAATTCTAAGTTTGGGAATCATCGGATCATTGATCAAAAGAGCTCCAACCTTAGCTGTAAGTTCTCTACGGTCAAATACTCGTCTTAAAAGTAATTTATTTCAAAAAATAAATTAATGAATTATAAGTATTTTTAATACTATCAGCTAATATTCTAAATTTTTATTATTATTTTGCTATCTTTGTATTTGTTGAGAACCGCTGGTCTAAGCACACCTGATGCTTAAGCTATGGCGCTATGCAAAATATGCATTTTTTCCTTTATTTTTTTCAGCCTTGCAAGAAAATCAATGCACAGTAAAAAAATCGACACGAAATTGTAAGAAAAAAAGAAAAAACTCATCAAGTTTTAATGTCCTCGTTAAGGGTCTGAGGTCACCCTCGGACAGATGAAAAAAAATGAAAATAATATAACGAGGGTCAGCAAGGCATTGCAAGAGTGAACAATAATCTCGTTAGGTCTGATATTCCAAATTCAAGATTTCTCTTTTGTTTTTTCTGCCGCACCTGCGGGCTCTCCAGATCCCGTAAGTGTCTTGGAGTGCTTGAATCACGACACCCGTTAGGCACCATCTTGATAAACCCATTCCTCTCCAGAACGCATACGGTTCATCAACTTTCACTCCCCTCCAGTTACAAACGCAAGCAGTCACAACTGGTTCGAGTTTGCTGGTTCTTTCCTGAGCATTGTTCTCCATCCATGTATGGAATTCTGGTACGTCGTATTTGTTCTTTATGCTCTCGTGGACATAGTCTAGATCGGTGACTACAAGGCGTCAAGGACTATACTTCCCACCCCTCCAGGCGCACAGACTAGGGCATGTGCCTCAGATATTCATTGGACTCAAAGCCTGTGTCCCAATTTATTTGATTTCTCCATCTTGCAGCTCTCATCTTACAATAGAGAACTGCAGCTCGATCCTTTAAGCACCTGAAGCATTATTATGCCAGATGGCATTTTCGGGACAGCGGCTGTTATCCACTCGCTCTGCCTTCGGAGAATGAGCGCAGACCACAAGCACCCACCGTCCTACATAAATTCTCCGCAACTCTGTTTTCCACGCGTTTTTTGGCATCACTGCAACATTCTTTCCAAATTTTCTGAATTCTTTCATCAAACTTGAGTTATCTTTGAAAACGTCGGCCCTGAGATTGTCGTTTCCTCGATGGGCTTCGGTTTAAATTCACTTTAATCTTTAGATGCAAAGACGTGGAACCCATTCTTTAAGTTGAGGAATTTCCATGCCACTATATTTGAGAGGAGTATGGTAAAATGGTATTGCGACATCCTCCGGAAGATGAACCCATTTTCTTGCTGCCTTCCTAATAGCGATGTCAAAGGACGCCAAAGACTTGAGAGAAATATTTTCGAACATAAACGTATGGACGAGACTTGGTATTAAGTGAACTTGGAGCACTTACAAACGCGGGTATGGTTTAAGAGGAGCTCTTGAAATGGTATGGATTGATTTTTTAAATTTGTGTTTTAGTGATGTGAATTTTAACTGCGGCCCAACTTTTATTCCAAAGTATTTATAACTTTAGGAAATGTCTAGTGCTTGGATATCAAGGATGCTGAACTTTGAGATAAGGTGTGGGCATGACGATCCACAGTTTCTGCCTGCTGTGAGTTTGTACCGAGTAAGGCATACTTGAGTGGGTTCAATTTCAATCCAACCATTTCAGCCACTGCACATTCCAACTGTTCCAGCAATCTCGTCATTCCTATGTATGTGGATGATATCATTGCAGGTTCATTGGCAAAAGCGGTGTAATTGCATTTTGAAAACGATCCCTTGCCGCTCGAAATACCAATTGTTTTGTTTAATTCATTTAATTGTCACTTTCTTCACTCGGAGTCCGTAACAGGTAGTACCGCTGCCACCAACCCCCAAGTTCTTCACCAGATTCAAAGAATTGGAACTAAATCTTTATTTACAAGATAAATATTTAAAACCGCAGGAAACCGTCAGAAACCAGTCATCAAACCATCCTAAAACAGCTCTCATCTAGCCCATTTTTATTCACGATGGATCTGATTAGCAATTCTAACATCCAATCCTAGCAAATTGTACTAAAATATCAGCCAATCAAAATTCACAAAAAGGTCAATAAACACCTACCAATTGATCAAACTAGTTGTCCTAAAAATAATAATCATTATTTTAAATTACCTTCGACTAGAGTGTAAGAATAACGTTGGCTAGTTTAAACAAATAATAGATATCTAATGAAATGCACTCGCGGGTCACAAATCATCCTACTAATATCAAATCTAGGAGACCGGTCTGGTGGTCTCCGAGACCCAGCCATGACACCCGTAATCATTTCGATCACTGCTTTGAACAGTTTAGGAGTCATTGGGTCTAATTGACGAACTCCTCTGTTTGCCACCATCCCACTGAGATCACCGTCAGCCCTCAGCCCTCCTTTATGTAAATCACATATGTAGTTGAGCAACAGAGGTGGAGTTCCGAGTCTAGACGCATCTCTTCGAAGAGAAACAGAATCGAACGCTTTGCTGATGTCAACAAATGCCATGTTCACTTTTTGAAGATGCTCTAACTTTTTCTGAAAAATTGATTTAATCATGAAGATATTATGTGCCACCCCATCTTCTGGGCAAAAGGCTTTCTGACATGATGACATTGACCAATATGTAGACATTCTATTTGTCAAGATGCGGTGGAATAGACGAGACATTATTAGTCCAACTGCAATGGGCCGGTACTTACCTGGAAATGATGCTTCTTTGTTTTTTCGGGATCAATGTAACCAGTCCCATTTTAAAGGAAGCAGGGAGGAAGTCCACCCATAGCCATAGGGACATGTCAATCATCAAACCTGAAATTCTCTGAGATGACATATTATGATTTCATATTGCCCATGGACTCCTGCTTTGTAACCTTTGGAAAGCGATTTGTATTTCCCATTTTTTGACTGATTCTTGCATCTCCAGAACATCTTCACTCGTCCTATTAACAGGTCTGTTATCTTCCATTGGCATTTCCTGAAAGTTTTTTGTCCAATAGTCAACCATGTTGCATGGTAGATAACATTTCTTATCTTCATATTCCTCAGGGAGCAGCAGCTGAAGCGTTCTTTCTAAGTAAGGTTTGAAGCTTGGAAAAACATTTTTGTCGTCTGATCTGTTCTTTTTGCGCCAAATGTAAAGTTCTTGCTTCCTGGCTATTGGGATATGTCGTAACGAGCAGAATCAAATCGATGCAACAAATCAAGATTCACATATTTATAAAGCGATTATGTTTGAAATCAAAATGCATCTATGTAAAACCAGCGGCAAACAACAACTAAATATAATAATCTCTAAAACAATCGCTCACAAAACTCAAAACTAATCTGCCACACACGCTCGCGATGCCTCACACTCTCTCTCATCAACAGTATCTCTGATCTCCGCCAGGCTTAAAGCTCCATTGTCATGTGTGTGTATTTTATTAACATCCAATTCATTACATTGTCGTCTGCCTTTCGCCTTATATGCAGCAAAGGCATGCAATAGGTTTTGTAGTGCTTCCAATCATTTGTTCGCGTGATCCCAGGCAGACGACATAAAAGCCGCATCGCGTTCATCCACACCTTCGCGGCATGAAATAAAACGCAATAATTAAATAAAATCAATAACATAATTAAATATGGTCAGGACACTAACGTTCGCATCGTTTCTTCTTTTTCTTTGTGAAACTTTCTTTGGATTTAGCCACTTCCGTCATTTGCAATATTTTCATTGGAAGTCCTGTCGCTAGATTTTGGTTGCTTTACAGTCCTGGTTAGTTCTGATTTGTGCGAATTCTTTGTTGATATTCATTTTGTATATTTCTGGTCAATCATTTCCCTTTTCATGGCTTTAATGAGTCATTCACACAAGAGATCAGACAGACCCTCACTACTTACATGAATCATGTCATATCTTTCCATGACACAATGTTTCAATTTGGTACAGATGTCAATGGCACCCTCAGACTGAATAGGAGAAAATCTCAAAAAAAACGAGATGCAGGATGATCAACGATCAAAGGTCTCAGAAGAAGTTTACTGAAAAGACGTTTTATCCCGGCTTATTTCGAATTCTCCTTATCTGCGCAGCAATCATATCTGGGAAATATCTGGTTAGAGACAAGTTGATTCTCCATTTCCAAGTAGTTCAAGCTTTCTTTGATCTCAGATACATCTCTCTCCGCAATTCATTTTTGTGATTTGATAGTCCTATCGTCATTGAACCATCTCCAGAAACAGAGGCATTGCGGTCTCGGTATGAACATTCCGCCGTAGCCATTACGCTAATGTTCTTCAAATCTTCAGGCTTGCTATAACTTTACAAGAGCACTTTGTATTTTGGCTATTTTTTTTTACCTGTGGCAGCCAATGATCTATGCTGGAATCTTTTATGAAGCTCGATATTGATATGTCTGATTCCGTGTTCCTTCAGCTCAAGTTCCATTATTGACATCAGATGATTCTCTTCTACGTTTCATCTACATTTAGAATAAACTTTCCCTAAACGTGCGACATGGTACTCTACTGCAGGGGTCTCAAACTCAAATTGCTCCGCGGGCCAAGTGATGACTTCTAAAGTTCCTCGAGGGCCGCATAGCCATAACTTGTTTAAAATGATAAAAAGTTAATAAACAAGACAACGTAATAAGAACATAGTGCTTTACAAACTTTCTAAAATCCATTTATTACAAATGTAATGTAGTCAATTTATGTTTCGTTTTTGTATTTGGTTAACTTAGGTTTCAGTCACTTTCTGTACTGACTGCTGACCTGGCAGCGTTTTGCGTCAACAAGGGCATCAATATTAGGCTTGATTTTGTGAGAAGAAACCAATCTCAGTGTTGCTTGCAAATGTTCATTAGTGAGCTGTGACCTCAGTACAGACTTGTTAACTTTCATGGATGAAAAAAATTGTTCACATGCATATGTACTGCCAAACATTGCAAGAATCCTTGCAGTAGCAGAGAGTAACCTTGGAAATCTTTCTCGTGAAAGAAACGTGTGGAATTCGGGAATCCCTACTTCTGCATATTTCTGCTTCAAGATAGTATCACACTGGAGTTCCACCAACTCCATTTGCAATTCCTCTGCAACAGTGTCAATTTCTACAGCAAACGGCGTCGAAAAAAGTTGAAATTGTGGCTCCAGTAACTTAAAGTCTGCGAGTTTTCTTTTTTTCGAAACAGAAGACATGGGCACTTGTTTTCAAACAATATAGTAAAATCAAATTTATACAATGCAGCAAACAGTGAATAAACCGGCTGTCCGCTTTGAGCGCTACACGAAAATCAATCGAAGGACTACGAATAAATATGTAGGTAAGATTTTCTCCTGGTTAAGATGGCGCTTTCCAAAAGTTCAAACACTGGCAATAAAACAATTAAAAATTGTAATGTAAATTTTTATTAATATGTATTCGTCGCGGGCCGCATGAAATTCCTTTGCGGGCCGCGTGTTTGAGACCCCTGCTCTACTGGATAAACTCTGTTATAATAAATTTTCTATTCCTTGGAATTCTTAAACTCAGTACCGTAATCTAAACAATTTTATTAATTAATCAACAACTACATATTTTTCCCCCTTCTAGTATTAAACAGTCTCACACTTCAACTTGAAAGTGTAGGGGACACAAAATGATCCTGAAATGTCTGATAAAAACCGCAAAAGAGAACAAATAGCGGAAAAACAGATGCACGACCAATCGCTCGAGACACACAATAATAACATTGTTATTATAATATAATGTATATAATAATTGTTATTATCATTATCATTATTATTATTATTATTATTATTATTATCATCATCATCATCATCATCATCGTCATCGTCATCGCCATCGTCATCGTCATCGTCATCGTCATCATCATCATCATCATCATCATCATCATCATCATCATCATCATCATCATCATCATCATCATCATCATCTCATCATCATCATCATCATCATCATCATCATCATCATCATCATCATCATCATCATCATCATCATCATCATCATCATCATCATCATCATTATTATCATTATCATTATCATTATCATTATCATTATCATTATCATCATCATCATTATCATTATCATTATTATTATTATTATTAAATATTAAGTATTATTATTGCATGCCAACCTAGTGCATTCTCTTGCAGTTACAATCCAGTTATTATTTATAAGGCTTCCTCCGCATACGTAAACGCCATTTTTAAATAATTGAACGTGCCAAGGCCAGGCACCAGCTTTTGCAGCTATTCCATTAATTATGTATGGTGTTAAGAATGTGTCGTTATAGTCGCGTATGCCGCACATAACTCTGTTATTTTCTTGTTAAATTATTAATAACAATTATTATTGCACCTGCATGGTCGAAATATGTTATAAACAAAAGTTCAAAATTAGAAAAATATAGACCCGTTGGTGGTCTGCAGGAAAGTTGAACGTACGCTCCTGAATCGCAAGTGATACTGTTTTACGAATAAACCATCAATTTATTTGCAATGATTTAATCTTAGACTTTGTTATAAATATTACTAACCTCTCGATAAAATCACTAGTTTTTGGTATGTTGTTAATAAATCTATCACGACTTTTCAAAGTGATATATTTTAAGTCTTTATTATTAATGTACGCATAATATGAATCATAGTATTGTAGCGGCGCGCTGCAACACAATTACATGATTTTTATTGTATCTGAATTTATCCCATATTTAAAGAATGAGTTCCTTGATATAATTAATTGTGGGCCCGCATGGCCAAATGGTTAAGGATGCGCCTCCCACGACTGCAGCGCTGATTCGAATCCCGCTGCGGGAGCACTGTCCTAACCATGTAGCTATGCAATGAACGTTAATTAAAAACTTTCTTTCGATATATTTAATTACATTTGATTAAATACTAAATAATTAATTACCTATCTGATGACAGATGATCACACATTGTAATACCATGATCCATGTCATCCCAATGTGTTGAACATAAGCGATAATCATCACGATTCCCTTTGTGAATCACCTTTAGATAGTCATACCTAATAAAAACTAAGACAAAAGTTCAAAGTTAGGCACGGCAATTAAATATAAGTGAACTGTAAGTGATATTTGAACTTCAAGAACTTTGACTAAATAAACTCATTACAGCAGTTGTTTTCGTCAGAATTGTCAGGACAATTAGTAACTCCGTCGCAATGATAAACTTTTAGTATGCATTTCTGCCTTGTTACACATTTAAACATATCGTCTTCAGGACATTCTTCAATTTAACAATAAAAAATAATTTAAATTAAGTTGGCCAATTAGAACTAAATTAAGAATTTCTGTTTAGCCAATTTCAGAAATTATATAAATTGTAAACTTTACCACAACCGGTTTTTTCATCATCGCCATAAGGGCAATCTTTAAAACCATCACACAGCCAATCTTTAGGTATGCATTGATAATTCCACTCGCACATGTATTGATGAGAATGGCATTCTTTGGAATGTTTTTAGAATATCAAATAAAAAAAATGAAAAGAATACTTTTTAAATTACAATAAATCTAATTCACTTGTTTTAATTCATTTTGAAAATCACAATTTATTACAAATGTTCGATAATCTAAATTAAGATTGCTTTAAACAAATTTCTAAAACACGAAATTTCAAAACATGAATAAACAAGGTTCAATTGAATAATCTTTAATAGTAATCTTTGAATAGTAAAAAAAAAACTCACTACAGCGAGACATAGATTCGTCTACCCCGTCGGGGCAGTTTTTAACCCCGTCACATAATTTGTGCTCTGGAAGGCACATTTGAAGTGGAAGGCATTCTCGATACGTCGAATTACATTCTAATAAAATATTTGCAATATCAGAGACTGTTGTGACGCCATATTCAAGTATAAAAGAACTGAGGAAAACAGTCCTTGCAACGGGAAGTTAGAGTTCGATAGGGATTGCGAGTTTGAAGGCGAATACGTACTTTGGAGATATTAGTGTTATATTTCAGTCGCGTTTCGGTTTAGAAGTTTTTAGCCATAAATTTCTGTTCAGTTTTATAAAGTTGGAATATTTATACAATCAGGACAGAAACTATGAGGACACCCAATTATTTTGTGATATCTCGATAAAGAAAAATTTGATTTTGGGGAAATTTTAATACGTTATGTATTTATATATTTGTGATTATCTCTTAAAGTTTTGTCAAAATATGTTTGTACATTAATTTTAAAATTAAAAAAAAGTGATTTCGGGGCCTCCAATAACCATGAAATACACTCAAAAATCATCAAAAAATGACTAACAACCTCGTAAAAAAACAAGAAAAAATTTAATGAAAAATAATGTTTCCTTTATTTTCAATATATTTAAAATATCTGTTATCCATTGATTTTATTAGGATTTTTACAAATTTTCTGTCCAGTTTATTCCAGGCACTCCTAATGGCGATTTCCAGGTTCTGAGTGAACCTGCCTTTCGCTGTTATAAATAAGTCTTCACAACATTCCCCATACATTTTCTATAAGATTTCATTACGGAGAACAAACTGACCAACTCATAACTTTCACATTTTTGCTCTGGAAAATTGTCTTTGTCTTTTTGGAAGTGTGGATCGTGGCATTATCTTGCTGGAAAATACAATTTTCTCCAATGATCTTTCCCAAAAGGCAAGAAATGATTCCCTAAAACTTGTATATAATCCTTCAAAGACTGTTTCCCACCCAGAAAAGCTAATTCAGTCAATCCTTCACCGGAAATTCTTCCCCAAATTATCACCGATCCTGCTCCCTGATTTCGACTAAAAAATGTTTCTTTTTCTAATCTGAGGTTTTGCCAGTAGAACTGATGACCATCAGGTCCAACCAGGTTAAATTTCTTCTCATCTGAAAAAATTATATTGCCCCAACCATCTCTGTTGTAGAGCATGGTTTTGGTCCATTGCACTGTACTTTTACAAATTCTGCTGACTTGACAGGAGTCTCTGCTAACAAATCGTCAGTTTCTTGGGTCATCCATGATCATTTTATGCTCCATATTCCTCAGGAGCTTTTGAGTAATTCCAGACGACTGTCTTGGATCGATTGAGCTTTTTGGCAATATCCCTGATCAAATAATTTGCTTGTCTGAAGGCGCCAATCTGCCCCTTCTCCTTGTCAGACAACATTTTTTCTCCAGCCATATATAATAATAATACATAATTTTCAATCGGGCAGTTGAAATCGCTGCAGAATTGGAAGAATCTGCTTAAGTCGCCAAAGCCGTAGTAAACGGACAAACCTATCCAGGCAGCACTTGCCTTGCTCCGGTGACCGCCCAACAACAAAATTGATTGGTCGTTGTTACCTTTCACTTCTAGATAATTTTGTTTAATTATTCATTTTGTAACATTCTTTGAGTTTCTAAGCATTACAAGAATTCCAGTGAGATGGAAGTTCTTGCTAAATTCAAGATGGCAACAAACAACAAACATTCTCACTAGCAAACAAAACTTAACAGAGAATGAAAGAAATATAATCCTTTCATGTGCATTTCATATGTACAATGTATAAATTTTTTATTTGTACAAGTTATAAATGTCACATTATAATACAATTTCTTACACTATTTTCTGGACGACAATTAAGGCAAAGAAATTTCTGATATTTTGTGCGATGTATGGCTAGGTGAAAAGCAAGACAGAACAAGCCAGCGTCAAACAAGAGAACGAGTAAGACCAAATTCGATGTCGGAAAGCACTGTTATATGTAACGCATGGTAAGGATCTGATGTTTGCAATATTTGCAATATCAAAGATCATTACCGTAAATATTCGAGTAAACCGCCAACCGAGTATAACGCGAGAGATGGAAATTCACTCTATAAATTAAGGAAAAGTTCAAGACGCTTAATATAACGCGAGGGCTGATTTCAAACAACGAACTTATTTTTCATCTGTAAAACACAAAGTAAATTGACTTCACATAGTCAAAGTTCAAGGTAATCAGCTACCAAAGAATATTTAATCAAATTTATATATAATGACTAAACTATAGAGCGCCAGGGCTACTCTAAACAACACTAAAATTATTGTTTATAGTTCGACCGAGTTAGTCCTAAGCTAATGAAATCCTTCAGTAGCATCATGGCGTCATCTTCTGTTCCATCCATGGCGTTAATTATGTCACACTTCCGCTGACTCAATAACTTTTAGTTTGAATGATGCATCATAAGATGAGCGTTTCCTTTTCGAATCCATTTTAAAAACTATCGTTAAAATTTTGCACTCAATAACTTCCGCGAGATTACCGTAGCTGACTAAACAAATACGGCGTGGCTCTCATAATCGTTGTTTACGATGGCAAAATAAATAATTTAAGCTCTGCAAACTGTTCATGTGATTTTTCTGCCGGACATATCTCGAATATAACGCGATGCACAATTTTTCATCTTATCTTTTGTCACAAAAGTCTCGCGTTGTACTAGAGTATCTACGGTATATAACAACTCATTTCATATTTCTTATATTTTTGTGATTGATTCTAATGTCTTAACGTCTAAAATATAACTATATCTATATCATAGACTTTTATAACCTGAAGTTGGGTTATATTCTTTTGAGTAGATTTCAATTTCACATAAACCCTGAAGATGATGAGGTGTGGTTCCGCCGATCTTTCTTATTGTTACGTACTTACCTCTTGGTTTTGGTTCTCGGCATTTCAATTCTATAACTCCATCTAAGTATGAATTCAATCAATTAACATGGTGGCATAATTCAGATTTTTTATATTTGCATGCATAGTAACAATAAAATCATTGCACTTCAGTCAATAATAAATCATAGTTTATAAGCTTATATAAAAAGAAAGTCACTTGTTCAAATAAATGACCTACTCAATTTGCTTATTTCTGTTGTACTGTTGAAGCTTTCACAAATATGTTTTTCAAAGTTATTGTAAGCATTTGAAACGAATACGTTGAAATAATTAATTGTAGAAGCATCTAAAAAATAGCGCAACATTTAATTCAAATATGTAATTAATATCAAGATGTTAATTTCTGTTAATAATTCACCTATGTAAAATCAACCAACCTGATGAATTTTGATTAAAGAAGATTTCGACCTTGTCAATGTAATAATCCTCATTAAGGGAAATTTGCCACCATGCAAACCGTCCTTTAGGAGCAATAATTTTGGCACATGAATCATTGTTGCCATCCACTGCTAATTCTGATGTATCTTTGAAGATTATTCCATTATGAAAGGTTGGTTTGTTGAATGATACTAAAAATAATAATTCATTACATTAGTAAATTGTTTTAATAAAATAAACTTAAAATATTTTTAAATTAACTTTATTTGGCCCTAAGGAAAGCTGTGGACGCATTTATTCAAGCAAATAACAAATATCAGTTGGCCAACACTTACCTATTTCAAGATCCGCAAGAATAATGACTTCACAGAGAACCAGCCAATTTCGAAACAGTCCTCCGAATCTTTTTATCGTAACCAAATTTCCATAAACACGTTTTGCACAGTTCAAAACAACATACCTAGGTACTACAGATTATAAAAACAATTTTTATTTTGCTGATGCTAGTAATGGTAAAACCAATCTGAATTTATAGAAATAAAAATTGTTTCTTTATTTAATTTTTATGGTTCATTTATTACAGAATAAAAATAAGAAAGTAAACATCGGACAATAAAACATAAAAGATACAAATGCACTCTCACAAAGACCCATAACAACTTGACTGACGTGACTACCATAGCGTCCCAATGCAGGATTCCCTCTATCGGACGACCACTATGACGCATGAATTTAAGCAGATGAAACTAAATTGGGACGCATTAAGTGAAATTCTGTTGTGTCAATAAAGAACTGGTTATACAGAAGTTTACTGGTTATCGATTAATGAAGGAATTTTTGTATATTTTGTATATAAGCAATTAGAAACGGTTAATTGACGTTTAATTTATATAACACGCATGATAATTGGATAAACTGCAATTTATTTTAAATTTCTCACCTTTGTTCTTTTTTCCTGTATATGAAGCACATATATTTTCTTCAGGATTTGAGATATTTTTTGACACGTATGCTATGAAATGACTAATGTACTTATGTAAATCTGAAATTTATAGCAGGTTCTTTAGATTTACCCTTAAGTAATTTGTTTGTTTAACTCCATTATGAAAAATGCATTACGTAAAATAACTATCAATTAATGCAAATAATTGCCGGCAAACATTCTGATCCCGAGTCGTAGTTTATGATGATTCTCTCAACATTATAATCTTTATCGAGTTTCACACTCCACCAAGCCAGGTCATTTTCCTCTTTTTCGGAGATTGCACATGAACTTATGTCTCCATCAATTGCCAGATACGAATATTTTTCAGAAATTGTTTTACCTTGCGATGTCCCATCTTTTACGGAATACCTGACTGTAAATGTTCAGCTTAAATCCTTTTTGTCGTTGAATATTGACAAATATATTACTTTGTAGCAATAATATTCTTTTGATTATGATAATCAGGACAAATACAACTTTGGTATTCATGTGCACTGCTTTTTTTTTTCTAAATTTATAACAAATTTTTAAACTGCACTTGATGATCAACACAAATCTATTTATTAAACCACATGTTGGTCTTTTTATAGCAGTAAATAATCTTTAAAAAAGTGAACGCACTACATCGGTAATCAGTTACTTATATTATTAATTTGTTAATAAGTCATCTGCCAATATTTGATTTCTTATCTGTTACTTTTGTGGCAGCAATTTTTTTTATATTTGATACTGTGGACCGCCTCAACCTCATCTGAAATTTGGAATATGTATTCTTTATAATTTTCGGAAAACAATAATAATATTATTGCGAAGTTACCTTAAGCACAATTTAATAGTTTTAATTGGCACTGTATTTTAAATATTGAAGTGATAAATGTATGTGCAGTTTCTCATTAATCGAGGTGTTGGATTTCGAAGAAAGATCCACTTTTCTGATACCGGCTGACCATAAAGTCTAAACTTTTAGTTTGTTTTTTTTTATTTTAATTTACTCCTATCGATTAACGATTTTTGAAAATTTAAGCAAAATCAAAGATGGTTGTATTATATGTAGGGATAAGGAAATACTTTTAATACAATTAATTCTTATCAAGAATTGTTGATTATGATGATTCTATAATTCCAAAGTCTTCACTAAATTCATTATTAAAATATCTATAATCACTGAAAATGAATTTATGTTAAGGTTTTCAAGCGACTGTAACTGAGAATTTCAAATAAAAATAGTATAATTTATATTATAGTTAATTTAAACTGTCATATAAAGATTATTGCCGCTGCTGAAAAACATAATAAATAATATTGCGGTTATGACTTTTTTTATAATATTTTTAATATTCTTTCTGGATATAAGTGACATTTTAATTAAGAACTAAATAGGCAATATAAGTATAATAACATTTTTCAATAAAAACGCATGAATGTTGTATTAAATGTAATCGAATAAAAGCAGAAATTGTTAGTAGCCGCATAATCAGTTGTCATGTTAAATAGATAAGAGATAAGACATTAACAAAAATTAATAATCATTTTGATAAGAATTTGATAACATTTACGAAATGTTTGCAATGATTCGTTTTGCATAGTGTCTTACTTAAGATATTTCCATCGATATTTACTCTCTTCAGGATTCCAGACATTTTTGGAATCAAAAATTATCAAGCGATTCATGCAATTTAAACTCATAAGATTACATTTGTAAGTTCATCCCTATTCAAAGCACTACTTTGCAATGATAACAAACGTTCTTATTTCGAGAGTGATTTCACTTATCAGAGCATTAAAACGAGAAACCGTATCCGAATTTACTATTTCGTTTGGCAGTGCGTTCCATGGTTTTACTATCCTATTAAAGAAGGAATATTTGACATCTGTTTTGATTTAAAAAATCTTTTTGAAAAATTTACTATATCGAAGTTTGAAACTGTGTCCTCTCGTGCTTGGGTAATCCTCAAGAGAAATCAGTTATCAGTTAATGTATTCAACTCACAAAATTTTTTTTAATATTGAAATAACCCGGGGGTCCGCAAATAAGTAAGTTAACTAATAAGTTTATTAGAGCAGGTATTCAGTTAACGGAACTGAATAATAGAAGTTAAGCGTTTAAGGAATTGAGGTACTTAAGGATGCAAATGGTTATTTGGGCTTCTAAGTTGTCTTGATTCTCGTTGTTTGTCAGGTGATTATCGAGAATGCTTTTCTGTAGCAAAAATAGATCCCACGTGCCCGGAAAAGATGCTAAATATAATTAAGTATAAATTTAATTATATTAGCAATATAAACTTAGTTAATTTCCAAAAATCTAAGTTTACAACATTACACCCTCCTTAAATCTGTTCGTCCCGAACAGACTGCTGCTCCCCGTGGTACTTCGCCAGTTGGGGAATGTGTGCCACCTTCATTTTTACTCTCGGGACACAATCTCTAACATGGTGCCCATGCATCACCATTGTTTCAATGCAAGCCCTTCCTCCTCTCGTATCTCTACTAAAACGCTTGCTGAAAAAGATCAGCAAAACAACCAACAGCACTAAATGCTCGCCTCGAATCTCCGACGACTTCCGAAGGCCAGAAAGCCCGCCCTGACTGAGAACTCCACAAATGAACTCCTCAGACATTGATCCAATCCTATCAACCACGTACTCACGACCGCCGAGTACCTCACCGCCACCCTTAGTTACAATGACATCCGCAGCTCCAACCTTCACAACATCCACAGCTGAATCGAATTCGGAAACTCCCAACCCCAGTTCCTCCACTGATTCCTCAACTCGAGGAGGCTCCACTCTGGTCTCTCCCAAAGTCCCCCCTTCAATTGTTTCTTCGGTTCTCTCCACAACCGATACCAACGAGGCAATCGTGCACGGAATTGGCTCATCGGGCACCGGCGCGACTTCTCTGGAGTTTGCGAAACTTTCCCTCAGCTCACCTTTGTCCTCATTCTCAACATTTATTGGGAGCTCCACTATTGGACTGTCCCCGTCAACTACCAAACTGGCCTCACTCACCTCAGCAAAGGTCTCCTCAGCACCGTTCTCCTCACCCAGCTCTTCCCTCAGCTCCATTCCCGATTCCTCACTCCATGGAAGAAACACTTCGCTTTCCAAAGATCTTCCATCTACAATTTCCTCGGTCTCCTTCTCAACCGAAACCAGTGTGGCAATCGGGTAAACTGCTGAGGCCTCAGCTGGCATGATGTTTATGGTGCTTGATGGAGTCTCCTCCGGTTGGTAGCTAGTAGAGGCCTTGTTGGAGAAAACCTCAGTTACTTTTTCCATCTTTTCTTCAAAGCTTTGCATCATTTTATTTATATTTCCCATCGCCCATTTCAGACCCGGATCAACAAACATATAAGCTTCTGGATCCTCACCCTGGTCTACTATCCACGACAGCAGGCGATCCTGCAATTCTTCCCTGGAGCCTTTCGAATCCATTTGCCTCAACTTAAGCTCACGTCTCATTCCAGCAAAAGTTAAATCTTCTAAGACCTTGCTCATGACTTACTTTTTGGGATCCCACTCCTGACACCAATGAAATAACCCGGGGGGTCCGCAAATAAGTAAGTTAACTAATAAGTTTATTAGAGCAGGTATTCAGTTAACGGAACTGAATAATAGAAGTTAAGCGTTTAAGGAATTGAGGTACTTAAGGATGCAAATGGTTATTTGGGCTTCTAAGTTGTCTTGATTCTCGTTGTTTGTCAGGTGATTATCGAGAATGCTTTTCTGTAGCAAAAATAGATCCCACGTGCCCGGAAAAGATGCCAAATATAATTAAGTATAAATTTAATTATATTAGCAATATAAACTTAGTTAATTTCCAAAAATCTAAGTTTACAACGGGGATGTTTTGACAGGGCTGTTTTGTTACCGGGCTGTTATGGCGGGTCACCGAAGATCCGTGTTCTACAGGCGCTATCCTAGTGAAATGCAGTTTGTTTGCAAAACGATTGAAAATTAATAAACAGCTCAAAAATCCCGCGCATCTTGTAATGGTATTTAGGAATCTCCTCAAAACCCACTCGTTATGTTGTGTTACGTTCTTCAAATTCTCAAAACACTTTTTGTAAACCATTATGTTCATTCTCATTTGCATTAGATGTTTTGGAGCATAACCTGTAATTATGCATTACAAAGATATAAATTTATGAACATGTACTATCAAGAGAAATGATAGCGCCCCAACGAATATATTTACAAAATGTTCAATTTGTCATGCAAGAATTTTATTTCACATCTCGATAGAGCAATCCTAATCCTGTCACAACGCAGTACCGGAATGACCTTAGCTTTGCCTGAGATATGTACTCATAAGGTAGACAGATTTTTCTAATTTTATTCGTAAAAAATATTGGAGTGTCTAGTTTGATAAGTGCAGCATCATAATTGAAAGCTTTATAATGGGGATGGGTGATGAATTGTGAAACACGATGTCTTTTCACCAATGGAACATTTGTGCCCATTTTAACATAAACATTAAATGCACTTCCCACATCTCTAGCAAACAAATGTACTTTTTACCAGTTTGCATTATGGAAATGCTTCTACCCATTTATATAAATTTAAAGGCATTTTTAGATTTATTTTATTTATTTATTTTTTTTTATTTTTAAAGACACGAACAAAGGGCCGAAGCCTCTAACACGATCGAAAAATAAACTTAAACGCGAAAACTAAGTTCATCATCGCTCGGGCAGATCTAGTTTGAGAAATCGAAAGCGAGGAGAAAAAGTTTAATAGGAGGTAATAAATTTTCAAAGTTCTTGGAATCTGAGGTAGGGATTAAGATTTAGTTTACAGATTTCAAAATTAAATCGGTTTGTTGTTGAGGAATTGACGATATGAGCTGGCAGGGAGTTCCAGGATCGGACAATGCGGTTAGAGAAAAAGTGTTTGGATATTTCACATCGGGATTTTCTTGTCCTGAGTTTGTGGTTATGGCCTCTGGTCCTAGTGTAAGTTGATATAATAAGAGTAGTGGAAATGTTGCTGTGGATAAAGCCATTTTGTAGCTTGTAACAGAGAGTGAGATCGGCCAGTAGTCGACGCTTTTCCAATGTTGGTAGTTTAAGTGTCTTTAGTCTTTGTAGATATGGATAATGGGCAAGTGTGGGAATGGCCTTTGTGTACCTTTATTGAATTTTCTCTATTCTGTCAATGAGTAGTTTTTTATGAGGATTCCAAACGGGAGAGCTGTATTCCAATATTGGTCTAACGTAAGTACAAAATGCTTTTTTAAGGATATCTGGGTCTCTAGAGGAAAAAGATGCAAGAATCAATTTGGATATTATGGCTGCTTTCCTGGTGATGTTGTCGATGTGATGGACGAATTTGGGGGAGGAATCAATAAGCACTCCCAGATCTCGGATCGTGCCAACTCTCGACAGTCTGTGGTTATTGATCCAAAATTCACATGGGTTGAAATTTTTGTTGTAACCAATCAGCGAGAGTATCTGACATTTGTCGGGAGCAAGCTGTAATTGCCATTTCTCACTCCATTCTACTATTTTGTCAAGAGATCGTTGCGACTGGAGAGAAGAAGTGTTGTAAAGTTTTACATCGTCAGCAAAGAGCTTACAAATGGTGTCGGAGCTTTTGAATATTTCGGGTAGGTCGTTTATATATAGCAGAAATAAGGTTGGCCCGAGAACACTCCCTTGAGGAACTCTGCTAGTGACAGCAACCTCTTCTGAGATACATCCATTGATGCTCACTTTCTGTGACCTCAAGTATAGAAAATCCTCAAGCCATCCTTTCATATTGTCACTTACACCATATGTGCATATTTTGAGCATTAGTTTTATGTGAGAGACAGAGTCAAAGGCCTTACGGAAGTCCAAGTAGATGATGTCTAAATTTTGCTTGTCTTGTATGGCGTCTGTCCATCTTTGAGTGCATTCGAGGATATTTGTGGTGGTTGAACGAGCCGGAATAAAGCCATGTTGGCTACAGTCAATAAACTTATCGTTCAAAAGGTATTGCATTAGGGATTTATTGATGATTCTTTCCATAGCTCTGCAACATGTTGATGTAATAGATATTGGTCTGTAGTTTTCAGGAGAAGTGGTGGGACCTTTCTTGTGGATGGGTGTTACCAGGGCGACTTTCCGGTCCTGTGGCAATTTATGATCTTTGTAGGATGCGTCGAAAAGGTGGGATAGTGGAACAGCTAGTGCAGATGCACATTTTTTCAAGAATATGTTTGGAATACCATCCGGCCCGGCTGACAACGATGATTTGAGACCAAGAAGCGTCGAATAGACTATATATGGTGTGAACTGAATGTCCGGCATTACAGTAACAGTTTTTAAGGAAGTTCCAGGTTTGTTCCCGTCGTTAATGGTGAAGACTGATGAGAAGTAGTTGTTGAAGGCGTTGGCGATCACCGCCGGTTCTCGTGTCAGGGTGCCATCAGAGAGAGCAATCTCTGAAATTCCAGACCTCATGTGCATTTTTTTGTTAGCGTACTTGTAGAGTTGGCCAATATTCTTGCTGTTGAGTAGTTGAAGTTCCTGAGATTGGTGGTAAGTCTTTATTGTTGTAGCACAACTCTTAGCAAACGTGGAATAAATATTTTTGTTGACATTGCTGTTGTCTTTTCTCCAAGTTCTCCAAAGTTTGGATTTTTCCTTAAGCAGTTTGTTGATGAAGTGAGGGTATCTGTTTTTGCATTTTTTGTCGAGAAGTGAGAATTTTGGTATAAACAGGTGGATAGCCAGGTCAATTTGCTGCTTGAATTCGTTCCAACAGCAGTTCACGTCGGGACAGAACTGAAAGATTGCACCCCAATCGATATTCGAGAGGTATTCATTAATCATAGCGTAGTTTCCTTTCTTAAAGTTATAAGATGATGGTAATGATTGTCGGTGTTTGGGTAAGTTGAGAGTGTTAGGTCTGAGAACAATGACATTGTGGTCACTGGTTGAGATGGGGCATTGCACCTCAATGTTTGATATAAACTGAGAGTCATTTGAAAAGACAAGATCCAGGATGTTATCATGTCGTGTGGAAGATGTTACAAATTGATGGAGGCCACAGTTGTTGAAGAATTCAAAAAAAAGTCTGTAGATGCTGTTGTTGGGTGCTGTGTGGTGGGTCCAATCGAAGGCTGGGAGATTGAAATCGCCAAGTAGACAGATAGTGTGCTTAGTTGAGCAGAGGTGGTATAAGCATTTGATACTTTCACTGGCATAATCCATAGCCTCTAAATCAAATCCTCCCGGACGATAATAAACTATGAGTCTGTAGGTGGAATGGTTTGCTGAGAGATCAATACAAACAAGTTCTGTGTTGGAAAACTCTTTTGGTATCTCGATTGATCGATAAGAAAAATAGTCCTTAATGATTAACATAACTCCACCACCCTTTGAATTTCTGTCCCAACGTATCACCTGGTAATTGCGTGGGCAAAACAGTGAGCTGGGGAGGTCAGTATTGAGCCATGTTTCAGTACAACAAAAAATATCAGGTTCTTCTGCGTTTACAAACATAAATACTTCATTGAACTTATTGTTGCAACTTCTAAGATTAGTTAAAATCAGCTTATGGAAAGGGCTGAGTTGTAGTATCCTTCTGAGTTCTAGAAGAACGTTTGGCTAATCTGCGAGCGTACGCCTCTTCAGACTGCAGACGGGTGAGATCAGGATTGAAAAATACTCTCCTGACTTCGGAGTCTTGTGAGGCGCGAAGGAGTCTGGATGATGAAATCACATCCTTAACCGCCTCAACATTCTCCAATGTAACACAGAGCTTAGCATTGAGATTTTGGCTATCTTTGCCCAGTCGTCTGGTTGCAATCACTCGAGGCTTTACAGTCAGGTTGTTTTGGCAGAAATCTCCAAACAGATCAGCGTCCTTGACATTTGGTCGAGGGGGTAGGCCTGAGACAATGATATTGCTGGCTCTACGCTTCTTCTCTTCCCTCTCTCTTTCAAAGTCCAATAATGTCTTTGTGGCGATCTTTACTGCCTCATTTCTGTCATCGCTCGTCTTTTCTTTA
Source organism: Whitmania pigra (assembly GCA_021613335.1). Lineage (NCBI taxonomy): Eukaryota > Metazoa > Annelida > Clitellata > Hirudinida > Haemopidae > Whitmania > Whitmania pigra. The sequence goes on along the minus strand of JAJTWR010000143.1, from coordinate 127,360 downwards.
AACTCTGTTTCTTTGTCAATTGAATCCAGCCTCTGCAATACTGGGGCGAGTGCATTCTGAAAACACTCGGCCATTGATTTGGTTACCTGTGTCATCATGTTCTGAAAAGTCTTTGTCAGTAGCTCCATTGATTTGCTGAAACACTCGTTAAGCTTTTCGGTGACCGAAAGCATTATTTTTTCATTCATTAGGGTCAGTTTTGCACACAGTGAGTCCGTCATTTCTACGAGAACGTCTCTCATACAATCCTCGGAGATAGACGGTTTCTCAGTTCTCGGCATATTGACTTTAAAATTAGCCGAAAAGAAGCAATAAGTCACTACGATAAGTTCCAACAACGTTTCTTTTGAAATTATCCACGTTAGAATAGTTTAAGTTCGTTTATTTTAGCCAACAGTCGGACGTGTTGTTTACCCGAGCGATATTAAATTATTATTCATATTTATCATTTACTATTTATAACTGCACGAGACTAACTTTAAACAGTGAGCAGCTGTCAGCACCCCGTCATTACGAATGAAACTGCCTCCACAAATATACTTGAATCCAACTAAAATCTGAACATGCCATGGCCATGCTCCGGGTTTAGCCCTTTCTCCGTTAATAATGTAAGGTCCAAAGTCGCCATCAGGAATACCTCTTGTACCGCACTCTGTCACAACAATAATGTACATAAGCAAATAATCTCAAAAGCACCAGTTCAGTCCTCCCAAATGCTGAAATTCCTCCCCAGACCATCACAGAGCCTCTTCCATGTTTTCTGCTATAAAAACATTTCTTTTTTTTCTTAGATCATGCCAGTAGTATTTATAACCATCTGGCCCATCAAGGTTGATTTTTTTTATCTGTGAAAATTACGCGTTCCCATCTTTCGTTGAAGCTCACCATCTCTTTTGCCCAGAGGAAGCGTTTTTTTCTTGTGATGGACTTTCGACGCTGGAGCTCGCTTTCGCATTTCGTATTTCAACTGTCCACTTGAATTAAGATAACAGCAGACTAACATGGACATCCAAGTCCAGCTTATCTTTTAGCTGTTTACAAGAATATTCCCCTTGTGAAGCCTCCCTGATGAGACGTCTCTGAATCTGATTCGAGAGTTTTTTCTGTCTTCCGCCCTTGTACTTCTTCCCATATGAGTCTGGATCATCCAAAAAACATTTGATGACAGCTCTTGACCTATTCAACTCATTTGCAATCTTTCTTATTGAATAGTTTGCCTTCCTAAAGGCCTTAACTTGTCTTCTGTCTACTTCTGTCAAACCTGCTTTTTTCCCCATGATGAAATGAATGTAAAAAGAAGTTTTGAATTTCACACTCCTTTATACAGCTTTCTTAATGACAATTTAATATTTGATCCTTCCAATAAGACCTTGAAATTGATGAAACGAGCCCAAACCGGAAACTGTCTTAATAATATTTCCAGGCCAAAAATGGTTCATTTGCATAATTTACGGAAACCATTAACCCACATGAAAGGAAATTTTGCACGATGCTTACAAATGGTGCTTTACGTAATTGCTGAAAATTTCATCAAGATATGTTAATTTGTAAGGAAATTATCCACAAAAAGTGAGTATGTCATAACAATATTTCTAGCAGTGTACTTAATAATAGAGTTAAGACAGGTTTTAGCAAAACTATAGTATCTGATCTTGTCCTCGAATCTTTGCTAGATTTAGTTCGCAGCATTTTCTAAATGAATGGGGGATGACACAGCTTGGATTTGTTACGATGAGGAAGTCTTGGGCGCATGAGCCCTGAATGCTTGCTCGGTCTGATATCGGAACTCTGTCCAGCAGTTACTAACGCTAAAACAGTATTCAAACAAAACATTTCAGTTGAATATGTGCAGGTATTGATTTAGGTTGTAGTAATTTGCTCTGAGGAAGTTATAAGTTGCAACTTTAGAATGCTGATTGAAGAACCAGAAAGACAGATATTTGGTCTGAAGGATATGACATTGTGATCGCTGGTTGAGATGGGACACAGAACATCAATTGCCAAGATGAACTGAGGATCGTTTAATATAACTAGATCGATGATGTTTTCATGTCTCGTTGCGTTCCTGACAAATTGATAGAGACCATGTTCCATAAAGAATTCGAAAATATTCTGTAGATCTTGTTGTTTGGGGCTAGGTTGAATTGCCAGTTGTCTTTATTAAGTTTCACACTCCACAACTCCAGTTCATTTTTTGTTTGTTGTTTTTATTAACGTCCGTGCATAGTGCATAGCTAAATGATTAGGACGGTGCTCCCTCAATGGGTTTCGAATTTTATATTTTTCGGAGATGGCGGATTGAAGATTTATAGCTGCAATGAAAACATTTTTGTGATTGACTTGCAGTAAAATCCAATTAGGATTACCTAATCAACAATCAAAGGGCAACGAGATTAAAATTAAATAATTATTCTAATTTATTTGGAGATTTTTATTGATTTAGTGCTTATGTGATTGATGATTGATTTAAAATGATTAGGTTAAAAACGATATGTTTGACGACGCTTGAATCCATCTGCAGCTTCAATTTGAAGGGTAATAGAAAATTATATTGTGACACACCTTAACTTTTCTCTCCACTTTTTCAACACTATTGTATATTAATTTAGGTTTTGTAAATGAATAAACGGTTTATTTGAAGTAATAAATTCAGTTGCATTAATAAAAAAAAACATTTTTGAAAATAGACCTAATTATATGTTGTGCATAAGGCAACTTAAAGATATCACTAATAGTAACACCTATCCATAGAGAGTAAGTGCCGATAAACGATAACAATATTTTGCAAACATTAAATGGACGTCTTGGAACACCTTGTCAGCTGAGCTTTCATTAATTTGCAATATAAAACTGCAAACATAGGAATCACCAAAATTGACTTTAATCTGAGCGTTCCAGCTGTTTCTAACTGAAATTCGTTTTCACGTTGTAGCACTGTTGAAGTTTAATGAAATAATGAATAAAAGAAATTATAAATAACCGGAAAAGTACAATTTCTTTAGTTTAAGAGATAATTAATAGACCATTTCAAATTAAAAATATATATTAATATTTGTTTACCTCTGTTTATGAAATCAATATGACGATTGACTCTCGTAAAAATTGTGTTGGTGCACTCTGATATATTCTTTGCATTAAATGACAGTGAGACTATACCCACCTGCGTCCACACACTACGATCGTCATTGCACACTAGAGGACCTCCGCTATCGCCCTGAATATTAAACTATATAATTGAACATTTGCATATATATGTTATATACCCATTCTGATATCATTACTGACTTGGCAAGAATTTATTCCATACATTGTCGGCGCAGAACCTGCACAGATCAACTTTTTTTGAGTAATAACATCTTTAAAATTGGATGCCTTACTTCCAGTAATCTTAGCCAAATTTTCTGCACATTCTTCGTCAGACATTAAATTCATTCTTCCTTGCATTAAATATCTCGTATTTGTTGATTCTGAAATTACATTTACTTTCAATGCACCAGCTATTACACCTTAAGTTATAAAAAGAATACCTCTGTCTATGAATCCAAACCCGGTCAGAATGCAGTACTTATAAGATTTCTCAATGTCGCTGTCCAAAATTCCGTTAGGCAAGCAAATTGGCTTGACAAAATTAGTAATCTGGACTGGTTTTGCAAGTCTTACAAGTGTGATGTCGTTGTTAATTTTTGCATATTCTGGGTGGTTGATAATATGAGAGACCTTGTGTGTCACAGAGAAATGGTCAGGGAATAAAATTGCGCCAACTTTAATAATCACATTTAATGGATTTGCTTTTCTAAAACAAATGTTGATAAAAATTGTCTTAATTATTCTCCGATTATGTTTTTGTAATAGATCAAACAAAAATGCATCAAAAAAGTTAAAGTTAAATGATAGAATGATTAATAAATAATAATAATTTATTAACTGCTGTTGATAAATACCAACGCAATGCAATGTGCTGCGGTCAGAACCCAGTTGATTCTTATAAGGCTTCCCCCACAAACATAATCTCCTTCAATGTATATTTGAACGTGCCAGGGCCATGCACCCCCCATTGACATATTTCCGTTAATTATGTATGATCCAAACTCCTTGTCAGGCAGTCCACGCTTACCACAAATTTCCGTTTCTATGTTATCATTGATAGTAGATTATATTGACATTTTAAAAAACCTTTCTACATTTTAAAACTTAAATTAAGTTGAGAAATTTAATAAGGAACAAATAATTATCAGGCAAACCTGTTACTTTAGAGCATTCAATTTGCACAACTTTATTGGTAGAACAGGCAGTACTTGAGCAATTAAAAGATAATCATCTCAAATTAAATAGATTCAATATTTTCATTATTAATTCAAACCCTTCACTGAATGAATCCATGCTTGGAAAATTTTTAATGAAAGATTTAACATGATTCAAGGTGAGAAATCTTGATTGTTTGGTTATCAGTTCAACAAAGTTTGAAGAAAGTAACAGACTGGAAATGAATTAACAGAATTCATTTATAAATAATATATAACTCCCTTTTCTTAAATATTATGTAGTAACATAGAATGTGATACACCTGTTCGATAAATACTGGCACATATCTCTACTATACGTAACATTCCAATTTGTAGAGCATACGTAAAAGTCAGGAATATCTTTGTATATTGCTTTCAGATAATTATCCTTTAGTGAGACTAAAAAATTACACCTTAAAAAATCAAATTAAATTTCAAAAATTTTAACAATTGATAACATTACAGCATCCTTCCTCGTCAGAATAATCAGGACAATCAGCAACGCCGTCACATCGTCTTTCATTATTTAAGCACTTTTGTCTTTTCACACATTTAAACATTCGTTGTGGACACTCTGTAAACATTAAGATATTTTGATATGTTTATTAGGTCGTCAAACAAAATTTTATTTTGGATAATGAAAAAATGTTGCTCCTGTATTAGCAAGAAAAAAGTTTTTTTAGAAATTATGTTTTGTCATATTTTTTTTATTCTTTCTGATTTTTCTTCTGTTTTTGATTAATTATATTTAAATTTATTTATATGTTTCTGTATGCAGATTGAATATATACAACTAAAATAAAGATCTATTGAAGACAAATTAGTAATTTTGCAATCTCTGTTGCAAACTGCGGCCCTTACTCGAGCACAACTGACTTGTCCCGTTTATGGCATTGGATGTGTAAATTGGAAAGATATTCCGATTACTCACCAACCTATGCTGAAGGATGTATGTGATGATGAAATTAAAAATATCACACAAATACTACAAAAAATGGTCGTTAGATGCTTTCCCGTGCCATACCCAAAATGTGGAGAAACATCAAATTTGTTACAGAAGCAGAAGCATCAGTTTATGGAGATGTGATAAGAGACGTATACATTATATATATTATAATAACCACTGAATTCAGAAGCTATACCATTTTTTTTTATATATTTCAATATCGAATAATGACTGATTTTCGATGCCCAGGTGGGAAGTGAGGGTACACTTATTTTTAACGAATTTCCTTTTTATAAAGTTATTTCGATGCTAGAGCAATTATTATTTTGCTATCCAAAGTCAATCTAACAAAAAATTGCACTATCGTTTATTATGTTGTGATCGCTTTGTAATAATTTAAAATATTTACCACAACTGTTCTGCTCGTCTTCACCATATGGACAGTCAACTATACCATCGCATAGCCAGTCTCTAGGTATGCAGTGACCAGCTTTGCACTTGTATTGATGTGGCAAACAGGCTTTGGCAACACATTTTTAATTTTTTAAATATTTAATGAAAAAGGAACCAATCGACAAAAATAAAATCTAAAACTAACGGCAAGGAAGCTCGTCTACCCCATTTGGGCAATTTATCACTTTATCACAATTTTTTTCTTTTGGAAGGCATATATAAAGAGCCTCGCATCTTGTCTCGTCACTTTTACATGCTTAAATAACATAATTACTCATGTATCATGAACATCTAATTATTGACAAGATATTAATTTTAACTTTTCTAGACTAAGCCATTAGTTAATAAATAAATTATACAAATTATAATAAGGAATTATAAGAGTTATGACCTAAACTCAATAGTATTATTTAACCAAGCTGATTATACCATGTTTTTTTCTTAAAATGAATTCTTATGCATTAAAAACAAAACATACATGACTGTGAAAACTGGTGAAATTTGCTAAATTCTTTCGAGTGTATTTCAATTTCACATAAACCCTGAAGTTGGTGAGGTGTGTTTCCACCAAACTTTTTTATTGTTACGTACCTACCTCTTGGTTTTGGTTCTCTGCATTTCAATTCTATAATTCCACCTAAAACCAATTGCATTTATTTTCTTAATTTAGACTTTAGTGAATTACAAACATTTCTAAATTAAAAAAATTATAACTTAAACTTTCGCTTTACTTTAGATTAACTGATTTCAATATATACTATAATTAACTTACTAATTTTAATATACTCTGCTGTTAAATTAAAACCCCCACATTCATCTTTTTCGAAATGTGTATTATCATTCGACACATACACGTTGAAGTAATTAAGAGTGTGCACATCTACAAATAAGCAAATGCCAAAAATTCTGTCAACAAGATGTTATAATTAAATTTAAAATACCTGAGACTCAAAAAAAAGTATTACCAACCGGTTGAATTGGGTTTAAAATAGATCATGACTTTGTCTATAAAACGATCTTCTTCAAGCAACACACGCCACCAAGCAAACTCTCCTCTTACTGACAAAACTTTGGCACATGATTCTTTATTACCATCCACTGCTAATCCTGACGTCTTCTTGAACAATATGTCATTTTGAGTGGTCGGTTTGTTAAAAGAGACTAGAAATCATTTAATGTGAAATTGGTGTTATTGTTTTAAATCCTTTAGAAATGTTTTACTGAAGGCACGACAGAAATTTTTTTATAAAACCAGTATGAACTGGACAATTAAGATGTTAAGTGGTCTTTGGAGGTTAAAAATGACAAATTAATTTACTTTAGAAATGAAAAGATCATTGAATGAATTGTTTTCTTATTGCGATTAAGGGATACAATTAAAGAATTGGATAGATGTTTCGAATTAAATTTTAAACCAACTTATTTCAATATCCGCAAGAATAAGCACCTCACAGAGAACCAGCCAATTTTGGAATAATCCTCCAAACCTTTTTATCGTAACCAAATTCCCAAGACATGGACTTACACAGTTCAAAATGATAAATCTCGCTGCTAAAAAATTAATCAAACATTTCTAGACTAAGCAGTATTTAACAATTTGTTTGAAAACAAAACTGATTAGTGAAACAGTGAAAGGATAAACAGTTTGTCTCTATTTATTACACCATAATGCACAAATAAGTAATTGAAAAAAATTGATGAACGAAATACATTTAATACCCTAGCCTAACACTATAAAACTAAAAGTTGTTCCTTGCAAGCTAGATTTTGCCCGTGATTTCTCCGTGTTTCGCAGAATTTGAGTGAAATTATGTGCAAGAAACATTTTTTTGGTAAGGATTCTTACTTAATTTCTTTTTCCCCTTGTAGGAGTTGCATATACTTTCTTCAGGATTCTGAACATTTTTTGACACATAAATTTCAAAGTGATTCATGTACTTGGAAACTAAAATTTTATATATTTTTTATTATATTTTATAATGTATTGAACTTATAATACGTTGATTTTAAATGGATAAAATTACAAAAAAAAAAGATAGATAAAAGACTAAACATTAATAACAAACATTCTGATCTCGAGCTGTAGTTTATGATGATTCTTTCAACATTATAATCTTTATCGAGTTTCACACTCCACCATGCCAGTTCATTTTCATTGCTTTCGGATATTGCACATGAATTTATGTCTCCATCAATTGCCAGATCGGAATAATTTTCGGCAATTGTTTTACTTTGGGATGTCGAGTTGGTCATTGAATGATTGACTTGAAAGGCAACCAAAAGCATATAAAAAAAAATCCATTTCCATTTTATTTATTCCATAAAAATGTTGCTTATTACCTTCCAAAAATGTTGTTTTTCTAATCAACTGTATTAAGACAAACACAACTCCAGGATTCATTTGAACGATTCCAAACTTTGATTCTAATGTTTTTAGGCTTTCAGTGCAATAATAAATTTTATTTGCTAAACACCTAACAGTCTACCTCTTATAATTTGGGATCGAAGGGCATTAATATAATGTAATGTAATGTATTCGTTAATTATTATTTTATTATCGTGCTGTCAATATCATCCTTTAAAAGCTCAGACTAATCTTTTAACCAATCTGTAGGCAATCAATTAAGCAGTTGGGCATATAATTAATGATATTTAAGTTTAATGATGATAAAACTACTTTCAAACTTTAAAATAGATTTCTTAGCCAAATAATTTAATCCGTAAAATTAAAATATTTATAAATTAAGGTCAATCAAATAAAGATTTCAAATAAAAAATGTTTGATAAAGTAAAGTTACATGTACATTAAAGTTATTGCAACGATATATGGCACAGTTCCTTCAAGCAATTTGAATGATCCAGAATCAATCTTTACATCTTCATATTCATGCTGTAAGGCTGGAAAACAAATAAAATTATATTAGCAAATCTAATTACGAAAAAATAAACAAGAAAAAATAGCTTTATGACATTTTTTACCAAAATAAAATATTTGAATAGTTTCATCTTAACTAAATATTTCAATTAAGAAGTCCTTAAAACATTTGGACCATTAAAGCCTTAGAACATTAAAACAGAAGTTGCATAAATAGAAACAAGTTGATACCTTTATTGATAAAATCCATATAGAGATTCACTTTTGTGAAAACAGAGTTTGTGCAATTTCTAATTTCGCTTCCAACAAAATTAAGCGTCATTATACCAATCTGAGTCCATAAATCGTTTTTGTCTTTACACATCAAAGGGCCTCCACTATCACCCTATAAATCATATTAGCATTATAGAAATAAAAATGTATGAATTGGTAATTCTAACCCAACAGGAATTCACTCCAAACGTTGTCCTCGCAGAGCCTGCACAAATCAAGTGTCGTTGCGTAATAAAGTTTTTGTAATATTCTGCTGAATTCCATGAGATATTAGCTGTGTTTTCTGCACACTCGTCGTCAGTCATTAAATTCATTCTTCCTTGCATTAAGGAAGGCGGACGTGTAAATTCTAAAATATATATTCTTATTGCAAAGTTTGCTTTTACAAACAATATTTAATACCTCTAACGATTTGATACTTTAGGATTTCACCATCCGGAATATCATTAGGTAAACAAATTGGTTTGACATCATTTGTAAATTTGTAAATTCGATTGGTTTTGCAAGTCTTACTAATGCGATATCATTTTCATCTGCATTAAAAAGTGGATGGTTAACAATGTGAGAAATTCTAAGCTTTGGAACATTTGGATCATTGAGCACAACTGTTCCAACTTTTGCTGTTACATACCGTAAGACTATATCTCTAAAATAAATATGTATTTGCCTGTAAGTATTCGCAGTTTTGAAATAAAATTAAGGTATTTGTTAAAATTCTTCTTTGAATGCTAAAGCATCATTTTCATGTGTTACGAATTCTGTGAAAAATGCAATTTAGAGTAAAAAATGTCTTACTTCAGTTAATCGATTTTTAATTATGATAATTAAATAAGTATTACTGTTGCATCAGTCACGATGGATTTCATTTTATTATGAACGCATTTTATTTCATTCATAATATCTAGCTAAATATCTATCATTATTTAACTTGTTATCTTAAATTTAATTACAATACTAATAATTATATTTTGATATTATTAACCATTGTAATGTAACATAGTTATCGACTATTTTACGATTAAAAAAGATTGCAAACAACCTTATAATTTACTAACTCAAGGCAATGTGCTGCAGTTAAAACCCAATTACTTCTTATAAGACTTCCTTCACAAATATGATTCCCGTGGTTTATTAATTGAACGTGCCATGGCCAAGCGTTCTTTCGCCATCTTTCCATTAATTATGTACGGTTTTAAATCTACATCAGGATATGCGCGTTTGCCACACATACTTCCGTTTTCTTTAAAATAAATTGTAACATTTTTTATTGAACTTGACCGATTAAATCAAGTAATTGTTCAAAAACAACAAAACGGCTAAAAGAAATCAACTTTTGAAAAGAAACTTAAATTATTGAAATTTTTATTTAGACCAACATAATAACTAAATATTACTTGTACCTGCTCCTCTTTCGCAATAAATTTCAATAATTTTCTTTGATGTACAAGTGTCACTTTATTACGCAAAAATAAGTTTTTATTTGCATTTCATTAAAATTTGCTTGAATGAAAATAATATTACCAAGGCAATACTTGGTATGTTGTTCTCAAAAAGTCCATCTTGTTTCAAAGTGATAAATTTTAATTGTTGGGATTCATACGATTTGAAATTTGTTGCCAAATCAGAAAACGTTAGACTGCACATAAACTTTTTAAGTGAAAGAGTTATATGATATAGTACTTATATTTAAATAAATGTAAAATAATTTGATAGACCTGTTCGACAGATAATTACACATTTGCTTACTATTCATATGGTCCCACAGTCTTGAACATATGTTATAACCAGGTTTACCTTTGTATACATCGCTATTAGAAATGCATCTTTAATTGAAACTAAAACAAAATTTATATAAATAACAAAATAGTTGGTGTTGTTTGAGCATTTGATTGTGAAAAAATAACTTTATTACAGCATTTTGTCTCGTCAGAATGATCAGGACAATCGTTAACACCGTCGCAACGTTTTTCGTTATTTAAGCATTTCTGCCTTTTCGCACATTTAAATGTGCCTTCAGGACAATCTGCAATTTTAATAACAAATAATGGATTATTCACATGTTATAAAAATATATACTGAAACTGTAGCCATCTTTCGAATGGCTTGGGAATTCCCATCGATTGTGTGGTCACTCCAACCAATCGAATGGAGTCGCACTATGCTCTTAGCCGGTACAAACTCCATTGATAAATCGATAAACAATCAGTGATTGGCATTTTAACTACTGCAGTTGAAACTACATTGTTAGCAATTAATTCAGTAGTTGTAAATAATGTATGAAATAGTTAATACAGTGTACAGTTGCACCCATTTATCTCGACCTCGGTTAACAACTTTTGCTGTGGGAATTGAATTGGCATCCATAACAGTCAAAAATACGGCTCAAGTAATCATTCCACAATTCTTTAGTTTGGAATAGTAGTTGAATTCTACATTAGTAAAAGCACTAACGTTTCCATTTGCTTTTGAAAATGTTTTTAGAAACTTTGAAAAACTACTTGACTAATTTAGTACTAGTTAACATGTAATTATAACTACTTATATATGTCCTGAAATGGTTGGAAGTTAGCTTTAACTACAACTAAAGTAGTTGGTGCCCATCACTGCAAACAATCATTGTGCTTTTGGACTTTGCTTGCAACAATTCATATTTTCATAATAAATGAGCATCAAATAATAAATTTTAACATTTACCACAACCGGTTTTTTCGTCATCACCGTGAGGGCAGTCTTTAAAACCATCGCATAACCATTCCTTCGTTATGCAGTCATAATAATTGCAGTGATATTGATCCGGCAAGCATGCTTTCATAGTAATTTAGAATTACCAAAAAAAGAGAATAGATTTACAATAAAATAATGAGAATTCTCATTTATTAACATTTTGGCAATTTCAATTTCTTATAAATATTTTTTGAGATACCTAAGATATTAAATAAGAAATTATTAAAGAAAGAAATTTAAATTACTAAGAAATGTGATTTAAATAAAAACTTAAAAATAAACTCACTGCAATGTAATTCATCAACTCCGCTGGGACAGTTTTTGACTCTGTCACAATATTTGTGCACTGGAATGCATTGGTTAAGTTCAGCGCATAAGCGTTCTGCTCCGGACAATCTGCATATTTTGCCGTTATGCGCTACATTCTGACATATTTTCATTAAATTATTTTAAGAATTTTATACTCAACAAAATATTTGAATTGATTCTATATTACAATTCATTGTCTTACCTGGCCATGACATTTGGTTAAATTTGCTTATTTCTTGCGAGTAGACTTTAACTTCACATAAACCTTGAAGCTGGTGCGGTATGTTTCCACCGATATTTTTTATCGTTACGTACCTACCTCTTGGTTTTGGTTCTCTGCATTTTAATTCGATAACTCCACCTAAACATGAAATCAACCAACTGACAAGTTGACACCATTCATACATTTGAAATGAGCATAATATCATTGTACTTAATCATTAAGATTACATGAACATTCAATTTTTTAATAGCCTGACCTACTCGATTTTGTTAATTGTGTTATAGTTTCAAAGACTTCACAAAGATCGTTTTCAAAATTATTGTCTTCATTCGAAACATATACGTTGAAATAATTAATTGTGAACAAGTTGTCTGCAAATGGTTAAAAAATTTTTAATATATGGAATACTTGAAACTTTCAATTTATTATTACTTTAAGACTAAGCCACCAACCTGACAATTTAGGATTAAAATAAACTACGACCTTGTCAATGAAATATTCTTCTTCAAGAAAAACTCCCCACCATGCAAACTCTCCTTTTCTGGCAATAATTTTGGAACATGAATCGTTGTTGCCATCCACTGCTAATCCTGATGTATTTTTGAAGATTATTCCATTCTGAGAGGTTAGTTTGTTATATGAAACTAAAAATCATAATTCATTGTATTACTAAATTGTTTTGTGAAAATAAACTTAAAATACTAGCAAATTCATGTCCTTTACTTGGCCGTAACAAAGTGTATGGAAGCTTATAGTCAAACCGAATGAAAATTGGCCGACTGTTTTGAAACCAACTTATTTCGATATCCGCAAGAATAACGACTTCACACAGAACCAGCCAATTTCGAAACAATCCTCCAAACCTTTTTATCGTAACCAAATTTCCAGTAATAGGCTTTTCACAGTTCAAAATGATAAGTTTTGGGACTGAGAAATACATAATGATTCAATAAAATAATGTGACCATGAGAACTCTATTATTTGTTACAATTAATAATATAAATAACTTAAATAATTGTTCAAATAATTTGTAAATAACCAATTACATAACCTATGCAAGCTATTTGTTACACTTATTCATCAAGTGCATTTGAACAAAATTTCCTTTACAACATTCGTAATATTAGAGATGAACAAGATCATCTATGCATACATTAAAAATAATATAAGGAAAAATTATTTCACTTTGTAAAATGCTTACTTTTTTTGTTTTTGCCTTTATACGAAGTACACTCTTCAGGTTTCATCTGATTATTTGAAAAATATGAAATATGCTGAAATGATTCATGTACTTGGTGTCTACAAGTAGATATCTTGATTTCATCTCCTAATAAGTATCTTGATATGCAGTTTCAAGGACTTTTTATTCGATAAGTCTTAATTAATCTTTATTAAATTTAAAAAAAAAATTATAGGCTAACATTCTGATCTCGAGTTATAGTTTATGATGATTCTCTCAACATTATAATCTTTATCGAGTTTCGCACTCCACCATGCCAGTTCATTTTCAATGCTTTCGGAGATTGCACATGAATTTATGTCTCCATCAATTGCCAAGCTTGAATATTTTTCAGCAATCGTTTTACCTTGGGATGACGAGTTGTTCATAGAAAACTTGACTAGAAATGCAAAATTGCATAATTATTTTTATCCAATTTGTTATTGGCACATTTAACCTTGCATGAAAGAGGCTCTTTTTATCATGGCAAATGTAACACACAGAACTATCACATTCATGCTTCAAATACTTTTAACAAATTCTTTACAAACCTAACTTATTTTAAGGTAACTTTCAACAAAATAGATTGCTATTAGATTTTAAACAACCAACTCCCATTCGGAACTGACTTCCGTGATAAACGTACAAAATTAACACTTGAAAAGTTAAGTTAAGAAATCTTAATGCCCACTTATCATTTGATAAAGTCCAGCATTTGTCACAACATTTTCAGAGGAAGCTGCCAGGTTTGCGTTTGATTGTACGGAAGAAAAAAGTGATGAACGTGATGAGGCTTCAGAGCCATTGAATGGCATTGATGAAATTTTGGACAGGTAAGGTCACAAATGTTTGCAAATCTATGTTAAATGTTTTGAGGTTTATCGAGATGTCTCAAGATGTCTCTATCAGTGATGGGCAAATCTCAAATCGAATCTCAATGGTCAAATCTCAAATCATTTGTAAAATGATTAAAATCTCAACAACCAAATCTCAAATAGAATCAAAAAATTCCCAATCAAATCAAATTCCAAATGCCCAAATCCCGAATCGAATCAAATCTTCCAAAATTTACTGCTGCCGTAGCTTCGCAATTTTTTTTCGAGCAAAACACAATGAAATTAACAGCCAACATTCATTTATGACATTTTTACAGTTTTATTACCATTTAAAAAAATCATGGAACCCAGTTTGCGTTGTTCCTAAAACATGATTGTCCTGAAGAATATCCTCATTGTCATCGAAATTTTCATCTGACAAAAATTCTGAAATTTTATCAATGTCATTCAATGGCTCTGAAGCCTCATCACGTTCTCTCATTTCACTTTTATCTTCCTTATGATCAAACGCAAACCTGGCATCTTCCTCTGAAAATATTGTGAAGGCTTTAAGCATGTTTCTGGCATTGTCAGTAACAACATATCCAATGTCAATGCTCTGTATCCCATACTCTGACAGTATTTCCTCAAAAGCTGCACAAATATTTTTTCCAGATGTGGGCTCTTACGAGGGGAGGCATAAGAGAAGCCTCTGTTGACTATTGATGACCTATTGATTGGTTGAAGATGAGTAAGATGTTTGGTCACGACCTATAAAGTGATGGAGATAAAATGGGCTGTATGTCACTAGAGTTTGATGTGTCATGAGGGTAATTTTGAAGGTGATACGATATGAATCGGCAACCAGTGCAATTGTTTCAGGCAGTCCGTACTATTGAGGGTGGGGTCGAGAAAAACAAGCTTGTTAAACTTATTTTGGACATGTTGTAAGAAATGTATTTTAAATGGTCTAGACGAGAGCGAACGAGGCTATGTTCAAGGGCAGAGGTGCCGATGGTTATTAGCGAACGGATATGCCCAGGTGAGGTGATTGCAGGAAGTTGAGATGCGAATTAAAAATAACACCTAACAGGGTTGTAGAAGAAGGAAAAGGGGTTCCAGCGACGTTTAAGGAAAGAGGACGCGACAGAGTTTTGAGGAGAGCGGATTTGTCAATGAATTTCGGATATCTGCGGATTCAGTTTAAGAAAGTTAACGATATGCCAATCATTGATGACACCGCAAAATACTAAACGATTGAATTTGCTGAAGACCCGACTGGTGACCACAATGCTTATGATGGTCATTATTAGGCTATTTAACAAAAATTAAGTATGATAAAAATAAAAAAATGAGTTTTATTTTATAATAATCATCATCACCTAAGTTATTATTACACTTGAGAACAATTAACAAATTAACAATTGTTTCATGTTATAGATAAATACTCAAAACCCCAACCCGTGGGAATTTGGCTGTTTCACTTCAAAGTGAGAAGTCGGCGTTTTCACTTCAAAGTCGGCGATTAGTTCTGAGGTTCGAGATAACCGATGAGGGGTTATCGCCATTTATTTATTTATTTGGTTAAGGTCCGTTGCATAACTAAGATGACTTGTACTTGTTAATTAGTTTTAGTTATGTAAAAGAAACGATATGTATTATTATAATAATAGGATTACATTAATAATGAAATAAATAAAATTTCATTAAAGATTATGTTAAGTGACTCCGATTTTTGCAGATCCATTATTATTGATGCGCAAAATTTTTAATACAAATATTAAATACAAATTCCATATCTTACATGATGAAATAAAGGAATTGATTCCAAGTGACATGACAAAAGTCTAAACATTTCAAAACTATACTGATTCATTAACGTTTCTAACCTGCAATAAACATTTGGATAAATTTGCTAATTTTTTTGAGTAGACTTCACTTTCACACTCTTGGTTTTGGTTCTCTGCATTTCAATTCTGTAACTCCATCCAAATATTAGTTCAATCAACTACTGATAACCTGATAACAGTTACCTATTTAAAATTTCCATGTTTAAGAAGGATAAAATCCAAGTACTTCAGACCGTGAGTATTCATTGTAATTGTAACTTCATTTATATAGAGCCATATGCATAGCGTCAGAGGCGCTTCTTGTAACCATTTATATAGCGCTCCTTCCCAAGGGCGCTGGCGGCAGTGCAGGCTGGGTTTCGAACACGACACATTACGACTGTTGCCATTACTGCCGCATGCAGGCACGTAACCCATTCGGCTAACCTGCATGCCCCGTTCATACTTTAAATGTTTAAATAAATAAATAGGAATACACTTTATCAAATGTATGACCTACTTAAATTAGTTAACTGTGTCGTAGTGTTAAAGTTTTCACAAAGATCTTTGTCAATTTTATTGTAGTCATTCGAAACATAAACGTTGAAATATTTAATTGTGAAAACATCTCCAAAATGGTGCAACATTTTTTGCGATATCGTGAATAAAGTTTAAAATAATAATTATTTAAAGAAATGTCAACCAGCCGTATGAATTTGGATTAAAGTAGATTACGACCTTGTCCATATAATTATCATCATTAAGTAAAACTCGCCACCATGCGAACTCTCCTTTTTTTTGAAATAATTATGCCGCAGGAATCATTGTTTCCGTCCACTGCTAATCCTGATGTATTCTTGAAGATTATTATATTATTAGAGGTTGGTTTGTTAAATGAAACTAAAAATTACAATTACTTTCATTATAAAATAGTTAAATTTTGTGAAAATAAACTTAAAATACTATTAAGTTCATGAAATTATCTGGGTCGTAATTTTATGGAAAACATTGTTTAAAGCGACTGAAAATTGGTGCATTATTTTGAAACCAACTTAGTTCAATATCTGCATGAATAACGACTTCACACAGAACCAGCCATTTACGAAACAATCCTCCAAACCTTTTTATCGTAACAAAATTTCCAACAATAGGCTTTTCAAAGTTCAAAATGATTAATCTTGGGACTGAGGCGTATATATTGAATCCATATAAAACTTAGTCATGAAAATCTGTTATAAATTTAAATTTATTGCATAGATAATTTTTATTTAACCTGTCCTAATTATATAACGACTGTTAGCTTTCTACTTAAGTGTAAACTGAATTTTTTATAACACCACAAGTATTAATAAAATAATTATATACAATATATACAATTATAATACAATAACGGAAGATAATTAAAATTTAATTTCTTTGTTTTTGCCTTTGTACGAAGTACACTTTCCAGTTCTCATTTGATATTTGGTGACATATATGTTGAAATGATTCATGTATTTAGTATCTAGGAAGAGATTAATATTTGTTTGATTCTCTACAGGTTCAATGAGTCATTTATTTATTTTTAAGTAATCATTATTATGTCTAAGCAAATCAATAAACCTACATCCTGATCTCGAGTTATAGTTTATGATGATTCTATCAACATTATAATCTTTATCGAGTTTTACACTCAACCATCCCAGTTCATTTTCTCTCTTTTCGGAGATTGCACATGAATTTATGTCTCCATCAATTGCCAAATTGATATTTTTCAGCAATTGTTTTACTTTGTGATGTCGAGTTATTTTCTGAAAACTGGACTGAAAGGTGACCTGTCATAACAGCCCGGCGACAGAATAGCCCCGACAAAACAGCCCCGTCAAAATAGCACGGCGTCAAAATAGCTCAAGACAAAATAGCACCGACAAAACCGCCCCGACAAAACAGCCCCGTCGAAACAGCCCGGCGTCAAAATAGCCCAGGACGGAAAAATCCCGTCAAAATGGCCCCGTCAAAATAGCCCCGACAAAATAGCCCGGCGACAACATAGCCCAGGACAAAACAACCCGGCGACAAAATAGCTCGGCGACATAATAGCCCCGTCAAAATAGCCCCATGATAACTCCATGTCAAAGTATTTTTTAAAAATGTTGTGAAACTGAATCAAAATTTAATTCGAAATTAGTGGCTTGAATGCTTTGATCGTTTTGAGTATTGTTTGTTGTTATTATTGTTCTCCAGAAGTTTAATTTGCATAGTCTTGCTTATTCAAATTTGTATCTGGCTTACAAATTTGTGTTGACATTATCCTGATCACAAGTTGCTTGTGAGGGGTCCTTTTCAAAATTGAAATACGTTTTGAACAGATTAAGAAATTTTCTGAACCAGTCAATTCTACGATCATTCATGCTGATGTCTTGTGAGAAAGACTCTTTTCCAAGAATCAATAACAATGAAATCATTGATGTTTTAGCATCGACTAGTGAAACGATGAAAAAGCTGTTATAATAGTTAATAGTGGATAGAAATTTTAGACTCTAGTGTTTCTTATGTTTAAGTTGATCAAAGTAGGAGTTAAATAAAAGTTCCCGGGCCGGTTTTTTAAGCCAGTCCGACCCTGGTGACAGGGCTGTTTTGACGGGGCTGTTTTGACGGGGCTATTTTGTCGCCGGTCTATTTTGTCGCCGGGTTGTTTTGTCCTGGGCTATTTTGTCGCCGGGCTATTTTGACGGGGCTATTTTGACGGGGCCATTTTGACGGGATTTTCCCGTCCTGGGCTGTTTTGACGCCGGGCTGTTTCAACGGGGCTGTTTTTCGGGGCGGTTTTGTCGGGGCTGTTTTGTCTTGAGCTATTTTGACGCCGGGCTGTTTTGACGGGGCTGTTTTGACGGGGCTGTTTTGTCGGGGCTATTCTGTCGCCGGGCTGTTATGACGGGGTGCCGGACTGAAAATGCAAAAATTGAACAAATTCCTCGCTTCAATTGTTCATGAATACTTATTTACCTTGCAAGAATATGGATCCTTTAATCAGAACAAATACGACATAAAAAAAACTCCCACATTCATGTTTGAAATATTTTTGCAAAATTCGTTTTATTTTTTTTAAATTTTTAATTTTATGATATCTTGTAACACAAATGAACGTGCCTATAAATTTTAACGTTTTCGTTGCATCACAATAAACATGAAATAATTAACAGTGTGACGCTTAATTGTAAAGTCCTACTCGTTATCCGATAATGTTCAACATTTGTCAATTGTCAATAAATTGCTGAGTGCATTAGTAGTTTAAATTATTAAATACGATTAGCAATCTGGTGGGCTTAGTGATTTTATTAAGGTCACCAAATTCAATCGAATTAAAAATTTATCAACTCGATATGTTACATGCAACATTTTATTTTAAAATTAACAGATTTAAAAAGGTTAATCAGAAGTTGATGTTAAACAAACTGAAAATTTGGAACGAAAATGTTGTGTCTCAAATTGTTTGAATTGTTAATTCAACATTATAGAATTTTATCTGAGTGTCATTTCTGAAAATAAATTCAAATGACTTAAATATATATATCTAATAATTTTAACAATAATAATAATAAATATGTTTATAAAGCGCCATAACCGTGAGCATCAGAAGCCTTCAACCATTTGACGTTTTAAAAATGAAACAGCTTGCTGCTTTCTATTTGAAATGCAATACCAAAATGAAATATTTATTTTTTACCATTTAGAAACTCGCACTATTAACCATTAAATTGATTTCTGACGATAGACTCTTTAAAATGTAACATTTTATCGAGAATGCCTGCTTACCATCATAAATAAAGTTCCTATGCTCATAGACCTTAGAAAAAACTGAATTTGTGCAAGTTTTCAGATAACCTCCATCTTCACTGTATGATACCACTCCATATTGATACCAAATACCAGTGAGTTTATCTTTGCATACTAGTGGACTTCCACTATCTCCCTGGAAAGTGGTTTCAAGTTTGAATTAATATACTTAAAATATACTTTAATGTCTGAATTGATGTGTCTCAGGAGACTATTAACCTTGCAAGAATTGATTCCATGAGTGGACGGATAACTACCAGCACAAAATATGGGTCTAGTTTTTAATTCGTTCTTATATATTAATACGAATTGTGTTCCAGTCTTTTCCAGATTTCTTGCACATTCATCAATTGTCATAATATTCATTCTTCCCTGCAATAAATATTTTGGAGAATTCTTGCTTCTATCAATTTCTCCAAATCCACTTAACACACAGTATCGAAAGAATTTCTTGCCGCTATCCCACTTAAGATATGGCAAGCAAATTGGTTTGACCAAATCTGTTATTTTGAGGAGTGTTGCAAGTTTTATTAATCCGATGTCATGATTTCTAGTTGAATTATCATATTCAGGATGAGTAACGATACGTATGGCGGAGATTTCTGGAGCCAGTGGATCGTTGTAAATATTTGTTCCAACTTTTATCGTTACTCGAGATGCGGAATTTACCACACTGTTTCATAACATAATTTAATGCTTGAAAATAATGATAAAAGTGTTTGGAATCATATGTGTAACAATGAGTAACTATAAGACCAGTTTAATAAAAAAAAACTAACATGTAAATTTCATATGTAGATTTTATGCTAACATATTTGTTCATAGCTAATAAAATATAATTACCAGTATAATTCTAATAATATTAATAATTATACCAGTATAATAATAATTAGTAAACAGGAATAAGAACAATAAATTGAAAAAAATTGTTTTAAAAATCAATAAAATGCATTTGGATTCGTCATCCAATTTTATCTAACAATTTGTTAGTAGCGATCTCATACTAACGTCAAACAGTGAGCGGCAGTAAGCACCCAATTTTGTCTTAAGAGGCTGCCCCCACAAATATAAAATCCGTCAACTAATATTTGAACATGCCAGGGCCATGCACCCGGTTTGGCCAGATCTCCATTGATTATATATGGTCCAGTTGCGTTGTCTGGTAATCCTCGAATTCCACACATATTCCTGGGATCTGCTTCAAAATACTGTTCTAGACGATCAGGCAGCAACGATAATGTTAGTGCAAACGTAAGTACAATGGTTATATCCTGAAGAAGTGATACACACTTCAAAAACAATTGTGGATACTTAACTGTTTTCTTCTTTGCAGTAAATTTTTACATAAAGTCTTCCTGGGCAGCTGAAGCTAACAATACTTAAAAATAAATATGAAGAAACTTAGTAATTAATTTGTAAATCAACGAATTTGTTAACCTTTGCAAAAAAGCAGAAATAGCTGGTTCATAATCGCTAAATCCTTTTCGTTGCATCTTTATGATGGAATTTATTTTTCTATCGTTTATTTTATCATACTCAGTTGAAACAACAGTGCTGATTTATTGTAGTAGAAAAAAAATCAATTATATCCGAAGTCAAACAATATTCAGCTTGTTTTTAACAACTCAAGCAACTAACGGCAGTAATTAAGCCACTTGAAATGTGAATTTACCTGTAAAAGAAACGGTAACACAATTCCTCACTGTAAAAGTTGCCCCATGTTACCGAGCAAACGTAGAAATCGGGATCCCCCTTATAGATTGCTTTTAGGAAAAAGTCTTTAAAATAAACTACAAACAAACGAATTTAAATTAAGAGAAACATTATGCAAAAATAAGTAACCAAATAATCCTAACATCACATACAGCAATTTTCTTCATCAGAATGATCGTAGCAGTCGTAGATACCATCACATCGTTGATTAATGAAAATGCAAACTTTTCCAGCATCACATCTAAATTTGTCTTTTGTGCAATTGGCTTTGCGTAATATGTTTTGCATTTAATATATTTAAAATGTCCATTGTTATAAATTTGTTTTAGTCTTAAAAACTATATCATTCAAATTCAAACAAATTACTTAACTTACCACAAGCGTATATTTCATCATCCTCAAGTGGGCAGTCAATAATGTTATCGCATAACCAGTTGCTAGGTATACAATGTCCAAATTTACATCCATATTGATAATTTTCACATGCTTTGAAAATAATTCTGCTGTTTTTACGAGTATTTGCCTGTTCTATTTATTTTATATTTACACTATATTTAAATTATTATTACATTCATATTCATTTTGGAATTTATAAATACTTTAATTCACTAACTACAGGATATTTCGTCCCTTCCGTCCGGGCACTGCCTGACTTTGTCGCATCTGTTTTCAGGGGGTAAGCAAGTTTCAAGCTCTTCGCATCTTATCTCATCGGTTTTACAAACTGAAGTTTCATTTAATTATTTATCCTTTTTACAAATGTAAACATATTTAAAACTACGATGAATGAGTTTCTTTAAAAACACATGATTTTAACAAAAAAAAATTAAATCAAAAGTTATGGTAACAAGAAGAAAATAGAGTCAAAATTTTAAACTACAAAAAGCAATTAAACAAAAGAACAAATGCTCCATTTTGTATTTTATCAAATAATATTAAAAATATTTTCAAGCTCTAAAATTTACATAATCATATCTTTCTATTTTGACCATATTTTATTTATTTTAATATTTAAGTTTATGAATAGTAAATCAATGCAGAAACGTCTGAAGAATTGTTGTCATTGTCAACAAATTTTAATTTAAAATTTGAATTATATTTTGTGTGGGTAATCATTTTTCTAACCTGGCCTAGACATTTGGTTAAACTTACTAAATTGTTTTGAGTGTACTTCAATTTCACATAAACCCTGAAGATGGTGCGGTATGTTTCCACCTATCTTTTTTATTGTTACGTACTTACCTCTTGGTTTTGGTTCTCTGCATTTCAATTCTATGACTCCACCTAAGCATTAATTCACTCAAACAGATAAGCAAACGTAATACTGCTATTTGAAATGTATAATCTATAAATAAATTAAATTGTGAAAATAAATAGTAAGTCAATTATTCAAAGAAGTGACCTACTAAATTTAGTCTGTTGAGTTGTAATGTTGAAGCCTTCACAGGCATCTTTCTGAAAGTTATGATCTTCATTCGAAACATAAATGATGAAATAATTAAGTGTATAAACATCTACAAAATAATGCAATTTTTATTTTAAATTTCCGCACAATCGAGAAACAGGTTAATTTAAATTAATAACTCATTAAGGCAATATCAACCAACCGGATGAATTTGGATTAAAGTAGATTACGACCTTGTCAATGTAATAATCCTCACCAAGAAATACTCGCCACCATGCAAATTCGCCTTTTTTGGCAATAATTTTGGCACATGAATCATTGTTGCCATCCACTGCTAATCCTGATGTATTCTTGAAGATTATTCCATTTTGAGAGGTTGGCTTGTTGAATGAGACTAAAAATCACACTTCCTTTCATTAATGAACTGTTTTGTGAAACTTAAAGAACTATTCATATAATAAACTACGTCGTAATTATATGAAACTAATTATTTAAAGCGAATGAAAAATGGTGCATTATTTTGAAACCAACTTATTTCGATATCCGCAAGAATAACGACTTCACACAGAACCAGCCAATTTCGAAACAATCCTCCAAACCTTTTTATCGTAACCAAATTTCCAGCAACAGGTTTATCACAGTTCAAAATGATAAACCTAGGTGCTATGGATTATAAAATCAATTCTCATATTGTGTGTGTAAATGATTATGAAAACTAATTTGAATTTAAAAAAATAAAAAGAAATTGCTTCTTTAATTATGGATTCTGATGTTGCTTTTGTAATCATAGTCAAATTGAAGAATTTTAATGCATTATTTTAGATCCCTTATGAGATTAAAAATATTTTGTGCATTTTTATATTTGGGTACGATTAATTGACGTTAAAGTTAATTGTCACAACATTTGATAAATTTCAGATAAGGTATTTTAAGGTAATTTCAGATAATCAGAAAAGTAATTTTTCAATTTATTATTTTTTAATTTTTGCATAAGTTCTCACCTTTGTCTTTTTTTCCTTTATATGAAACACATACATTTTCCTCAAGATTCGCAACATTTTTTGAAACAAATATTTTGAGATAATTCATGTACTTGTAATCTGAAATTTATAGCAGGCTATTTAAATCAATCTCTTTTTATCAATCAAATTATATAAATCTCTGGTTCAATAATCAATTTATTGCAATAAAAATTGTTATCAATTAATAAGTGGAAAAATATTTGTTGCCTAACAATCTGATCCTGCATTATAGTTTATGATGATTCTCTCAACATTATAATCTTTATCGAGTTTCACACTCCACCATGCCAGTTCATTTTCTTTACTTTCAGTTATTGCACACGAATTTATGTCTCCATCAATTGCCAAATTCGAATATTTTTCAGAAATTGTTTTACTTTGGGATGTCGAATCTCGTAAGGAATATCTGACTGTAATTATCCAACATAAATCCTTTTTGTCGTTGAAAGTTGAAAAATATACTACTTTGTTGCAATGACATCCTTTTGATTGTGACTATCAGGAAGAATAAAGTTCGGATATTCATATGCGTGGTTATTTGTCTAATTACAATAAAGACTTATTTGGATTTTTAAACTACAGTTGATGATCTTTTAATTTATACAATCTGTTTATTAAATCGGTTCCTCTGTCGTTTCGTAACCGCAATTTATTTAGAAATTATTTAGAAAGATTTATGCACTCCATTAATAATCAGTGGCAAGCGTTATATTATTTATTTGATATGATTTTGATTGCTATTTGATTTCTTATCTGATAATTTTGCAGCAATAATTATATTTGACATTTTAGACTATAATTTGTAAAATTCGATTTCAGTCTTTATTTTCAATAAAAAATTTTATTAAATTTCAATAAAGGCAAAATAATTGCACCTCTCACAATGACTTAAATATGATAAGACGATTAGAATGTGCCAGCCACTAGTTTGCAAGAACGGTATAAGCAAGATCTAAAAAAAATTATTAAATAACTTTAAAACGTGTATGAGATTGTATACTTTATAAAGTAACTACGTAACAAAAATTATACACCATAAAAAGTAACATTATTCCAGCAACATTTTGCAACCAAACTTAACCATAAAAGATCATTATTCTTAATTCTAGTTTTATTCAATTTACTGCCAAAGAAACACATTTTGTGAGACTGATAAATATTTTAACAATAAACGTTACTTAATGCAAGTACATGTAATATAAACTATATTTATTAAAAATTGGAAAACTTATAAAGTAACTATGTAAGAAAAATTATACATCATAAAAAAGTAAGATTATTCCAGTAACATTTTGCAACCAAACTTAATCATAAAAGTTCATTTTTCAGAAACCTATGTAAACATCCTAATTTTAATTTTAATCAATTTACTGGCAAAGAAACACATTTTGTGAGACTGATAAATATTTTAGCGATATTATCAAGTATGAACTTATCCCAATATAAGTCTGAAATACTTTGGCCATCTCGCTTTGAAGAACTAAAAAAGGATTAAAAAAATTAAGGTAGAGGACCATTTGTTAGTAGTTAGACCTACAACTCTTACCTTTTAAAATAAAATCTAAGTGATAATCGACTTTGGTTAGAAGAGAATTGGTACATTCTTCTTTATATCTTCCAATTTCAAATAATTCAACCATTGCTACCTGATACCAAATTCCAAAGCCATCTTTGCAAACAAGAGGACCTCCGCTATCGCCCTAAAAAAATCAAATTCGTCGGCTCATTGTTCACAAAAACAGCTATTCAAATTTAACCCAGCAAGGATTAATTCCATCTCTCGTCGGCACACTGCCAGCACACAGTAAATAATTTTCCTTCAATGCTTTCATGTAGCCTTGTTCAGTATCTTCACCAATGGTGGCCAAATTCTTTACACAAACATCGTCAGGCATTAAATTCATTCTTCCTTGCATTAAATACAGTGGATGCGAATGTGCTACAATTTCATTAATAGAGCGCTTTAAAGTATCTTTTGACCAAACTTTTGGAAAATAAATAAAATACCTCTATCGATTCTGCCGAAGCCAGCCATAACGCAATAGCGAAAATATTTTAAGTTATCTAGTTCATATTTTTTCTTCGGTAGACAGATTGGAGTGACGGTTTTTGAAAACTTGATCTGCTTTGAAAGCCTTAATAATCCGATGTCATTTTTTACACCCTCATAACTCGGATGGTTAACGATAAGTGAAACTCCAATGCCCTCCACATCGGGATCATCAAATTTATTAGTCCCCACCTTAACCATTAAATCAGATTCTTCCATATTTCTGCTTGAAATAAAAAATAAAGAAAATTTATGAACATTTTCACTCTTAACAAGCTTCATTCAACCCAACCTTACAATATTTAATAATTAATTCTAAATTAATCGATGTTATACGAAAAATGATTAATATCGACCGTGAACAGTGTGCGGCAGTAAGTATCCATCTCTCGTTTAAAATACTCCCTCCACACATTTGATTTCCTTGGGCAAGTATCTGAACCTGCCATGGCCAGGCACCAAGTTTGGCCGCGTCTCCATTGATTATATATGGACCGAGTTCTTCATCAGGAATTGCACGAGTTCCACATAGATATCGTGTAACTAGTGAAAAAGCTTGAAATTCACAATGCATAAAGACAATATATGAATCAATCTTTAATCTACTTAAATGTCCAGCAATCAGCTATTAGTTTTCAGACTACTATCTAGCCATCATGTGCCAGGCATCGATGTTTAGTTTTGCTAGATCCTCCAATGGATGATAGAGATGTAAACCTTTTTCCTTCATTATTTCATTGCTTAAATTCTTTCGTAAATCCTAAAAGTTTTTTATATTTCAGACTCATTCGGCCCATACACTGGATGTTGCAGTATCACTGGGTGCGGCTTTAGAGGCGTAGCTAAAGGGGGGGGGGCGGGGGGTACATATGTCCCCGGGCGCCAAGATACAGGGGCGCCAAAATGAGGCTTACCTAATTTTTGCGACAGTGGTAAAACAGGTCACACTCACAAGCTAGCCAACAGCGGCGGCTGGAGCAGGGCAGATATGAGTCATCGTCTGATACGTCTGCCATCCAGACCTGGTTGATTATGCTGCCAGCTCGGTCGACTCAGTGAGCCCACCACCGCTGCTAGCTAGAATTAGGCGACGTAGGAGAATGCCTGGAGAACTGGCAAGAGATGCAAGACTCTCATCAGAAGAGGAAGTAATGCGTGTTATGAAGAATGTGTTCGATCGGCTTCAGCAGGAGATGTCAACACGTTTTTCACGACTCAAAGACCTGAACAGAAAATTTGGATTTCTGCTGGACATAAGATTCTTCTATCTGACACAGATGAAGATGAAATTCGTCGAAGTTGTGCAGATTTTGCAACTTTCTACGACACGGACATTATTGGCTACGAACTCTTCACCGAAATTGGGGACTGTAGAATGCTGCTGAGAAAGCGAACTGAAACTCCACCAGAAACTCCTTTGGATCTCCTTGGTTTTATTGTGCTTTATGGAAGCGTATTTCCGAATTTTCGAATTTCACTACAAATTTTGTTAACAATAGCGGTTTCAATTGCAAGCTGTGAACGGTCATTCAGCAAATTGAAACCTATTTTGTCGTATCTGCGTGCATCAATGGGACAGGATCGTCTCAGTGATCTTGCTCTTCTTAGTATAGAAAGAAAAACGCTTGAGAAAACAGACTTTGATGACGTTATTGATCAGTTTGCAAGTGTTAAATCAAGAAAAATAAATCTATTTTAGACAGTATTAGACTACTATGCATGTAAATCATCTTAGACTGTGACTGATTGGGTGAAGCATGCGCTACTATTTGTAGAACGTTTTTTCACTTTTAAATGGATGCCTTGTGCCATTAAAATTTGATTTTTATTTCAATTTCAAATTTAGTATAATACAGTAAGATTAAATATATATATACATGGAAAAGGGAGCCAAATCTATAGTTTGCCCCCGGGCGCAAAATACCCAGGCTACGCCTCTGTGCGGCTTTTAAATTGATCCGCACAAATTAGCTACAAATTACTAAACGCACGTTAGTACTGTGCAAGCACATAAAAACTCAAAGCTGCCGAGATAGGGAAGAGCGACCAAAGGCCCGTTAATTTTTTGGGACCCTCCCGGGTTATAAAACTTTAATTATATTTTGCCATGTCCATTACCAAATTAATATAACATGGGGGCTAGAAAATTTGATGACAGCATGGATTTGAAACCCGTTGCAAAACAAATTCCAAATCTTCTATCTGCATCTTGGGTCTTTTAGATTTTCAGGCACCCCGTCATAACAGCCTGGCGACAACATAGCCCCGACAAAACAGCCCCGACAAAACAGCCCCGTCAATACAGCCCCGTCAATACAGCCCCGTGACAAAATAGCCCCGTCAAAATAGCCCCGACAAAACAGCCCCGTCAATACAGCCCCGTCAATACAGCCCCGTGACAAAATACCCCAAGACAAAATAGCCCCGTCAAAACAGCTCCGTCCAAATAGCGGTAGAATTGGTTCTTTGTTGATTTGTTACATGTCCACACGATCGTGATGATAAGGTGAGGATAATTTATAATAAATACCAACTTGAAAAGTCCATGTAAAGTGAGGAAGTAGCCGGAATCCTAATAATATTTTAGACGATAAATCTTCAAACCACTAATTTCGAATTAAATTTGGAACCAGTTATAGGTTAATGCATTCAATTTACAAAATGTTTTAAATTCATTGATGGGGCTGTTTTGACGGGATTTGTTCGTCCTGGGCTATTTTGTCACCGGGCTGTATTGACGGGGCTGTTTTGTCGGGGCTGTTTTGACGGGGCTATTTTGTCCTGGGTTATTTTGTCCTGGGTTATTTTGACGCGGGGCTATTTAGACGGGGCTGTTTTGTCGGGGCTATTTTGTCGCCGGGCTGTTATGACGGGTCACCAGATTTTCTGTCCAGGGGTCAGAAATTTATAATCCTGTATACAAATATAGATGTTGCCATCGCGAATAAGGAACCGAATTCAATTCATGCTAGATCGTCCAATTGATTATATGGCATATTTTAAAAGCTAAATTCTAAAAGATAGATTGTTGCAATAAAATCGGAATGACTTTTGAAACTGATAAATAAATCAAAAAAAGTTACAAAAAGCATGTACCACTAAAGCCCTATGTACATAAGCAAAAGCAAATTAATATGAATATGTGGAATATTTGTTAATATAGTTATTTTTAACTTGTTGTCTCTAAAGTGCCCAATTTTTAATAACAAGCATCACCTACAGAAGGTTTCCACTGGCATAAGATTTCCACAAGAGCTGTGCAATTGTTACTGTAAATGTGTACAAAGATTACAGTTTTATTTACAACACTTTTGTTTGAAAATTTAAGAACTGTGTTTAACGTTTCTCGAAAATTCGCCATGCTTGGTATGCTGTTCTCAAAGGGATTCTTCTCTCGCGATATGATGACAAGCTCTTCCTTGATCCATTTAGGTTTGTATTCATAATAACCGCCCAGCGTTCTGAAAATTAAATCTTGTTAATAAATAAATAAAATTGCACTACAATTTATTTATTACATAAATTTAATTATCGATTAATTTTTTAGTGCATTTTGTTTATGTTTATTGATATAAACCTTCCTGTGAGATATTGACACATGTCGTATGACATTTGCTGATTCCAGTTATCTGCACACACGTAATATTCATGTTCTCCGTGATATGTTGCCAATAAGAGATATTTTTCTTCTGCTACACCTTGCACTACCATTTCAACTGCAATTAAGGAAAACATAATCAGCGAACGAAACAAATAAACACTCTTTGTATTAAATAAGTCTAAAGAACTCAAATGACAATATAAGTTAAATCGATAACGAATAGCGTTAAAATATTTATTATACAATTATTCATACAGCATCCATGTTCATCTGAATGATCACTGCACTCCATGTAACCATTGCAACGCTTTACCCTGTTAATGCATTGTTTTGTCCTCTCACACACAAAATCGTCTTCACGTTTACAATGGGCAGCTGAATTTAGCAGGAGGTATAAAATATCACAGATATCGATTTAAATATCATCATTATCATCATCCACCATTGTTTTAAATTATTTTTAACTTTAATAAGTGACAATGCTTTTGACATGCTTGTACTATAATATGTAACAATGAATAACTTGTTACCGCAATTCTGTTCTTCATCTTCACCTAATTGACAGTCTCTTAAATCGTCACACAACCATTCTTTGGGAATGCATTGTCCATCTTTGCACTTAAAATTGTCCTTTTGACATGCTTGCAAATGTTTCACAGTTATTAACGTAAATTAAGTTTTAAATGATACACTGATTTTTTTGCTAAAGACATAAAATTTGATATTATATGTAATATATATGTTGTAAAGACGTTGTTATAGTTTGGCAAACTGAATTACGCCTGATCTTTTTTCAGGATATCCGATCAAGGGAAATCATGTGCTAAGTACTAAATGTGTCATGTAAATGTCTTGAGATCATTTTAAAGTTTTAACTTCTTCTGACCCATTAAACATAACAAAATAGTTCAGGTCAAATCTGAACAGGATTGCGCAATATTTAGAAGACAATTATGTAAGCATAAATACAGACTTTTGGAAAGTCTGTGTAGATAAATTTAAAAAATTTTAAAGTAAAAGTAAAATAAAACTTAGAGAAACTAACTGCAATTTATTTCATCAATCCCATTTGGACAATCCTTAACTTTATTGCATAGTTTCAACTTCGGAATACATAAAAAATCGGAAAAAACTCGGCAAAATATTTCATTATTTTTGCAAGCTGTTTTTGCTAAATAAATGCATTTCAATAATTAAATAATGTCAGTCATGTCGAATATAATTTAAGTAGTTATTTTATTATCGATAATTAATGAAATATTTAATATATAATTTAAAAAAGAAAACCGTAAATATCCTGAGTATTCTTAAGTGATTTTAATTAAATTGTTTTAATCATGTTATCAACGATTTTAATTTAATTATTCATGCTAACCCGTAGAATTATCAGCTCCGTCAACAATTGAGATATTGGCAATGACAGTTACTTCGCAAAACATCATAGCATTAGGTTTTGAACCTCCGTATTTCCTGATAGTTACAAACTTACCAAGTGGATTAGGATCAACGCACAATTCATCGATAAAGGTCCCTGTATCAATGAGAATATTTAGTAATTGGATTTCAGATATTAAGTCGAACTATTTTAATGCAATTGTTGATTTTTAGGCCCTTTCATTTAGTTATAAATTAGGAGGTATAAAAATTATTTATTTAAAATTTAAGAAGCAGGTTTATTACGTTGTTTATTAAAGTTGTTTTTATATCCAATATCTGCACATAGCTTTTCTTTGTGAATGTTTTCGGCATCGTTTGAAACAAACACCTTGAGATACTTTTGTTCTTCTGTAACTAAAAAAAAAATAGATTTAATTCATGAAAAGGTGACAATGTTATTTCCAAAATAATATTTTTAAAACAAACCGGATGTGTTTTGATTAAAATCTATTATTATCCTGTGAATGTAAAATTTATCTGCGAGCTCAATAAACCACCAAGCGGGATTCTCAGCTGTATAAATCCTAGTGCAAGTATTTTTGAGACCGTCGACTGCTAAAACTGCAGATTTTCTATCTACGCCATTCACAGCAGACTGTGCGGCAAATCTAATATTTGACATCTTGACTGAAAAATAGAATTCGATTTAATTTGTTTACTTAATTAAATCAATTAAGTCGATCTGAAATGAAACTTACTCAAACCTGAAACAAACACATTCACCTCGCAAAGCATCAGCGAATGGATAAGGGTTCCATGTGTCTTTAGCGTTATAATACTACCAAGTATTGGCTGATTGCAAAAAATTACTAACGCATCATCTGGAAAAATTGTTAAATTTCATTTTTAGTCTTAACTTAAAACATAAGGAAAAATTATAAAAAGATGATTCGTTAAAAATAAAGAGAGTTCCACGATATTAAGAACGAAGATTAGTAAGAGATAGGGAATTCGGCGGTTTCAAATTAATTGGCTTTGCTCTATACATTCTTGGAATAACATCCGAGCCTTAAACAAATAAACAGAACATTTCTAAAAGTTATAAAAAATATCAAAGTACATCTTTTCAGGTTAAATTTCTTATTTAAATATTTCGTAATATACATTAAAAATTCTTAAGTGATTGGAATAATCGATCTCATTTATTTAATTGCATGTTCACAATTTGAACCTTTTTGGATTGTTCCGTCGTTTGGTTCTGGCTTGCACCAACTCTCCTCTGGATTTGATTCATTACTTGATATGTAAGCACTCAAATAACGTTTGTAACCTGGAGCTAAAAACAAGTATGAGACGTCTAAACAAGTGACATCTGAAGATGCTATCAATCTCGTTCAATGTTATAGTATTATCACGACAAGTGATAGTGGCTTAAAATATCATAACATTAAGAACGTATATTTATGGGATAGAATAGATTTCATTAAGGACAAATCAATTATATAAGAAGTGCTCTTCAGATAAACGTTCATTTCAACCAATATCCTAAGTCAGCGGTTCTCAACTTGTGGGTCGCGACCCCCATGGGGGTAACTTGACGTTTTAGCCAGGGGTCGCCTGATACACTAAGAATTTAACATTTTTAAAAATGTTTGTTAAAATCCGAATTTTGGTAAAACCTAAACCTCAAAATTCTTAACTCTATATATAATGTTGATTAAAATATTTATTTTTAGTACGAGTTATTTTATATAACGCCCAATGATCAGCCCTATTTTGTACGACATTGAGTTGCTTAATCCTTATCCAATTCGTCTTTTTCCATTAACATTTTTAGATTGTTGCAGAGACGTCATTTCAGCATTTTCTAAGGGAGGCAAACGCTAGCACAACTTGAGAAGACTCCGTTTTTGCTTCTAGCCAAAATTCAGGGGGGGGGGGGGGGGCTGTTATCTTGCAGACTGCTGTACTCAATGATTGGTCTGACAGATGTTTGGGTTAAAATTGTGAAGAAATAAATAGATCTCGGTGGATATTATTCGCAGAAACTGAAGAAACAGTTGGGTCCAGGAAATTAAACTTTGGATCATAAATAAAACTTGGATAACTAAGAGACTTTTGGTGAAATGAAACTGTGACACCAAGTCTTCCGGATTTAGACATAATAAGAGACAATCGCTCAGAAAATCAACAGAAATTAATCCAAACAGGTTAATTTATTAAATTCAAACATTAATCTCCACGTTTTTTCTTATTTAAAGCATTTTTAAAATGTTTAAATGCAATTGTGAAATATGCGTTTCAATTGGAATCATTATAATATTTACAAGCCAAAGTCATAACGCAACAATAAAGTTAATTGAGTGAAAGGTAGCCCAATCAATTTTATTGTTGGGGGTCGCCAAAGCATGGCAAGTGCTGCCGAGGGGTCGCAGCGCCAAAAAGGTTGAGAACCGCTGCCCTAAGTTGTCAACGAAACATTAAATAACCTATTGCCTCATTTGACCTAAAAAATATCATAATTTTGTGAATGAGAAATGTCTGTTCAAGTATCACCCTCCACCATGCATGTTCAGTTTTGTTTTCTCCTGCGGCCATTGAACAGGTATGTCTATATCCATCGATTGCCAAATTAGAATCTTGGGATACCAACGTCCTACTTTGAATAGTTCTCGTACGTTTTGTGTACGGTACTAAAATTGTAATTGAATGTTATCTGCTTATTCATTCATTTATATTTAATTTTTTAAAGTATTAGAAAAATTATTATTAAAATGTTGCCGACTAATTTAATCGAGATTTGTTTGACAACAAAAATAAACATTACAAATCACCATTGCTGTTGATTTAAATATTAAATAAGGTATTTTTTTTTAAATATAAAACAGGTAGAATAAATAATAAATTATTTATCAAACCTTTGTAAGTTAATGAAGTCCTGACAAAGAGAAACACAAATATCACAAACTTCATACTGGAAACTATTGGCTTCAACATACTAATGCAATGAATTTAATTAATTTTCTTAAGAAAATAAATGAATTAGAAATGCGTTGAATCTCTCTTTATTTGCTCATTATCACTGATTTAAACCTGCTGAGTTGAAATGTCAGATAGCGAAGATTAATTTCAGTTGTGACTCTGGCGATAGGCCATGAACCTTGAGGATTTCAAATATGTTAGGCTATATCAACTCCGCCGGGCATCCACGAATAGTATAGATAAGATCCCCTCGGTTTCCTAGAATAATGCAGGACTCGTATTCGGCAAATAATAGCAATAACTAGAATATTTCATAATTGTATTAATAATAATAATAATTAATAATAATAATAATAATAATAATAATAATAATAAATAATAATAATAATAATATAATAATAATAATAATAATAATAAATAATAATAATAATAATAATAATAATATAATAATAATATAATAATAATAATAATAATAATAATAATAATAATAAGAATAATAATAATAATAATAATAATAATAATAATAATAACAATAACAATAACAATAACAATAACAATAACAATAACAATAACAATAATAATAATAATATAATAATAATAATAATAATAATAATAATAATAATAATAATAATAATAATAATAATAATAATAATAATAATATAATAATAATAATAATAATAATAATAATATAATATAATAATAATAATAATAATAATAATAATAATAATAATAATAATAAATAATAATAATAATAATAATAATAATAATAATAATAATAATAATAATAATAATAATAATAATAATAATCATAATAATAATAATACTAATAATAATAATAATAATAATAATAATAATAATAATAATATAATAATAATAATAATAATCATAATAATAATAATAATAATAATAATAATAATAATAATAATATTTATGTGAAGCAATAATGGTAATAGATAGAATCGAATATAAACTCGGAAAAATGGTGCGTTATTTTGAAACCAACTTATTTTGCTATCCGTAAGAATAACGATTTCAAACAGGACAACCCATTTACGAAACAATCCTCCAAACCTTTTTATCGTAACCAAATTTCCAGCAACAAGTTTATCACAGTTCAAAATGATAAATTTAGGTACTATGGATTATAAAATCAATTCTCATATTGTGTGTGTAAATGATTATGAAAACTATTTTGAATTTTTAAAAAATAAACAGAAATTGCTTCTTTAATTATGGATTCTGATGTTTCTTTTGTGATCATAGTCAAATTTTAATGCATTATTTTAGGTCCCTTATGAGATTAAAAATATTTTGTGCATTTTTATATTTGGGTACGATTAATTGACGTTAAAGTTAGTTTGTCACAACATTTGATAAATTTCAGATAAGGTATTTTAAGGTAAATTCGGATATTCATATGCGTTGTAATTTTTTAATTATGATATAGATTTATTTAGATTTTTAAACTGCAGTTGATGATCTTTTAATTTATACTGATATAACCTGGGGTCCGGGAACTAGTAAGTTTTTAGAGTAAGTTTATTAAGTATTCAGTTAACGGAACTGAATAATCGAAGGTAACAGTTAAGGAATTGAGGTACTTAGAAGATGCAAATGGATATTTCGGCTTCTAAATTGTTTGGATTCTCGCTGAATATCACTTGAATATCGAGAATGCTTTTCTGTATCAATATCAGATACCACGTGCCCGAAAAAGATACCAAATATACTGAAATATAAATTTAATTATTTTAGCAATATAAACTTAATTAATTTCCTAGTTAACAGCAACACAATCTCTTTATTAAATTGGTGCCTCTGTTTTTTCGTAACCGCAATTTATTTAGATATTATTTAGAAAGATTTATGCACTCAATTAATAATCAGTAGCAAGAGTTATATTATTCATTTGATATGATTTTGATTGCTATTTGATTTATTATCTGATAATTTTGCAGCAATAATTATATTTGACATTTTAGACTACTTCAGATATTTTAGATGTCTTCATCGGTCGAATAGAGTAAATAATTATCATCGCCTCCATTTTTTAGATCATACCTTTTAGGTAATTATTAAATACATTAAATTCAGCGATATTTCTTGACTTGATTTTCGTTATCATAATTTAGCACAAATAGTTCAATAAATTTTTATTGTTGGCAACTAAACGTTATTTAATGCAAGTACATGTAATATAAACTATATTTATTAAAAATTGGAAAACTTATGCTGTTGAACAACAATGTACAAAAAAATCTTAAAGCATTTAAAATTTAAAGTCATCATTGCTTTCATTTATAAAAAGTTTTGCAACCTCAATTACATATACTATTATTTATTTGAAGATCAAAGTAAAATTTGTATTTTACTTAATGGAGTGTGTGACTATCGGATTTGTTTAGAAGAATGTTGGTGCATTCTTTGTGTATATTATATTTGAAATTATTTATCCAATTGATGAATTACATTATTGTTGTAAAATTCGATTTCAGACTTTTTTTTTTAATAAATATTTTTCTTATATTTCAATAAGGCAAAAGAATTGCACCTGTCACAATGACTTAAATATGATAAGACGACAAGAATCTGTCTGGCATTGTATACTTTATAAAGTAACTACGTAACAAAATTAATACATCATAAAAAAGTAAGATTATTACAGTAACATTTTGTAACCAAACTTAACCATAAAAGTTCATTAATCTTAATTCTAGTTTTATTCAATTTACTGGCAAAGAAACACATTTTGTGAGATTGATAAATATTTTATCGATATTATCAAGTATGAACTTATCCCAATATAAGTCTGAAATACTTTGGCCATCTCGCTTTGAAGAACTAAAAAAGGATTAAAAAAATTAATGTAGAGGACCATTTGTTAGTAGTTAGACCTACGACTCTTACCTTTTAAAATAAAATCTAAGTGATAATCGACTTTGGTTAGAAGAGAATTGGTACATTCTTCTTTATATCTTCCAATTTCAAATAATTCAACCATTGCTACCTGATACCAAATTCCAAAGCCATCTTTGCAAACAAGAGGACCTCCGCTATCGCCCTAAAAAAATCAAATTCGTCGGCTCATTGTTCACAAAAACAGCTATTCAAATTTAACCCAGCAGGGATTAATTCCATCTCTCGTCGGCACACTGCCAGCACACAGTAAATAATTTTCCTTCAATGCTTTCATGTAGCCTTGTTCAGTATCTTCACCAATGGTGGCCAAATTCTTTACACAAACATCGTCAGGCATTAAATTCATTCTTCCTTGCATTAAATACAGTGGATGCGAATGTGCTACAATTTCATTAATAGAGCGCTTTAAAGTATCTTTTGACCAAACTTTTGGAAAATAAATAAAATACCTCTATCGATTCTGCCGAAGCCAGCCATAACGCAATAGCGAAAATATTTTAAGTTATCTAGTTCATATTTTTTCTTC
>JAJTWR010000143.1:32500-85000 GCA_021613335.1 Whitmania pigra | reverse complement strand
TGAAAATTAATAAATTAATTATGAAAATGTGGAATTTTTGTAAAATATATAGTTATTAACTTGTTGTCTCTAAAGTGTCAAATTTTTAATAACAAGCATCACCTACAGAAGGTTTCCACTGGCATAAGATTTCCACAAGAGCTGTGCAATTGTTACTGTAAATGTGTACAAAGATTACAGTTTTATTTACAACACTTTTGTTTGAAAATTTAAGAACTGTGTTTAACGTTTCTCGAAAATTCGCCATGCTTGGTATGCTGTTCTCAAAGGGATTCTTCTCTCGCGATATGATAACAAGCTCCCCCTTGATCCATTTAGGTTTGTATTCATAATAACCGCCCAGAGTTCTGAAAGTTAAATCTTGTTAATAAATAAATAAAACTGCACAATTTATTTATTACATAAATTTAATTATCGAATAATTTTTTAATGCATTTTGATATGTTTATTGATGTAAACCTTCCTGTGAGATATTGACACATGTCGTATGACATTTGCTGATTCCAGTTATCTGCACACACGTAATAATCATGTTTTCCGTGATATGTTGCCAATAAGAGATATTTCTCTTCTGCTACACCTTGCACTACCATTTCAACTGCAATTAAGGAAAACATAATAATAACACTCTTTGTATTAAATAAGTCTAAAGAATTCAAATGACAATGTAAGTTAAATCGATAACGAATAGAGTTAAAATCTTCCGTATTACAATATTTAATATGCAATTATTCATACAGCATCCCTGTTCATCTGTGTGATCCCTGCACTCAATGTAACCATTGCAACGCTTTACCCTGTCAATGCATTGTTTTGTCCTCTCACACACAAAATCTTCTTCAAGTTTACAATGGGCAGCTGAATTGAGCAGGAGGTATAAAATATCACAGAGATCGATTTAAATATCATCATTATTAACATCCACCATTGTTTTAAATTATTTTGAACTTTAATAAGTGACATAGCAAAACCTTTTGACATGCTTGTACTATAATTAGTGACAATGAATAACTTTTAACCGCAATTCTGTTCTTCATCTTCGCCTAATTGACAGTCTGTTAAACCGTCACACAACCATTCTTTGGGAATGCATTGTCCATCTTTGCACTTAAAATCGTTCTTTTGACATGCTTGCAAATGTTGCACAGTTATTAACGTAAATTAAGTTTTAAATGATAAACTGACACTGTAGTAAAGATATAAAATTCGATAATATATGTAAAATATATAATTTGAGGACATTGTTATAGTTTGGCAAAGTGAACCGCGACACATCTTTTTTCAAGATATCAATGGATATCATGTGCTAAGTACTGGCACCCCGTCATAACATCCCGGCGACAGAATAGCCCCGACAAAACATCCCCGACAAAACAACCCGGCGACAAAATAGCCCGGCGACAAAACAGCCCCGACAAAACAGCCCTGTCACCATGGTCGGACTGGCTTAAAAAACCGGCCCGTGAAATTTTATTTAACTCCTAGTTTGATCAACTTAAACATAAGAAACACTAGAGTCTAAAATTTCTATTCACTATTAATTATTATAACAGCTTTTTCATCGTTTCACTAGTCGATGCTAAAACATCAATGATTTCATTGTTATTGATTCTTGGAAAAGAGTCTTTCTCACAAGACATGAATGATCGTAGAATTGACTGGTTCAGAAAATTTCTTAATCTGTTCAAAACGTATTTCAATTTTGAAAATGACTTCTCACAAGCAACTAGTGATGAGGATAATGTCAACACAAATTTGTAAGCCAGATACAATTTTGAATAAGCAAGACTATGCAAATTAAACTTCTGCAGAACAATAATAACAACAAACACTACTCAAAACGGTCAAAGCATTCAAGCCACTAATTTCGAATTAAATTTTGATTCAGTTTCACAACAATTTTAAAAAATACTTTGACATGGAGTTATCATAGGGCTATTTTGTCGCCGGGCTATTTTGTCGGGGTTATTTTGACGGGGCCGTTTTGACGGGATTTTTCCGTCCTGGGCTATTTTGACGCCGAGCTGTTTCGACGGGGCTGTTTTGCCTTGAGCTATTTTGACGCCGGGCTGATTTGACGGGGCTGTTTTGTCGGGGCTATTCTGTCGTCGGGCTGTTATGAAGGGTCACCCTAAGTACTAAATGTGTCATGTAAGACAATTATATATATATATAAATAGAGTTTTAGAAATTCTGTATAGATAAATTTTAAATAAAGTCAAAGCAAAATAAGACTTAGAAAAACTAACTGCAATTTATTTCATCAATCCCATTTGGACAATCCTTAACTTTATTGCATAGTTTCAACTTCGGAATACATAAAAAATCGGAAAAAACTCGGCAAAATAATTCATTATTTTTGCAAGCTGTTTTTGCTAAATAAATGCATTTCAATAATTAAATAATGTCAGTCATGTCGAATATAATTTAAGTAGTTATTTTACTATCGATCATTAATGAAATATTTAATATATAATTTAAAAAAAGAAAACCGTAAATATCCTGAGTATTCTTGAATGATTTTAATTAAATTGTTTTAATCATGTTATCAACGATTTTAATTTAATTATTCATGCTAACCCGTAGAATTATCAGCTCCGTCAACAATTGAGATATTGGCAATGACAGTTACTTCGCAAAACATCATAGCATTAGGTTTTGAACCTCCGTATTTCCTGATAGTTACAAACTTACCAAGTGGATTAGGATCAACGCACAATTCATCGATAAAGGTCCCTGTGTCAATGAGAATAATTAGTAATTGGATTTCAGATATTAAGTCGAACTATTTTAATGCATTTGTTGATTTTTAGGTCTTTTCATTTAGTTATAAATTAGGAGATATAAAAATTATTTATTTAAAATTTAAGAAGCAGGTATATTACGTTGTTTATTAAACTTAGTTCTTTCTCCAATATCTGCACAAAGCTTTTCTTTGTGAATGTTTTCGGCATCTTTTGAAACAAACACCTTGAGATACTTTTGAAATTGTGTAACTAAAAAAAAATAGATTTAATTCATGAAAAAGTGACAATGTTATTTCCAAAATAATATTTTTAAAACAAACCGGATGTGTTTTGATTAAAATCTATTATTATCCTGTGAATGTAAAATTTATCTGCGAGCTCAATAAGCCACCAAGCGGGATTCTCAACTGTATAAATCCTAGTGCAAGTATTTTTGAGACCGTCGACTGCTAAAACTGCAGATTTTCTATCTACGCCATTCACAGCAGATTGTGCGGCAAATCTAATATTTGACATCTTGACTATAAAATAGAATTCGATTTAATTTGTTTACTTAATTAAATCAATGAAGTCGATCTGAAATGAAACTTACTCAAACCTGAAACAAACACATTCACCTCGCATAACATCATTGAATGGATAAGGGTTCCATGTTTCTTTAGCGTTATAATACTACCAAATATTGGCTGATTGCAAAGAATTACTAGCGCATCATCTGGATAAATTATTAAAATGTATTGGTATTTAATCCAGGAGTATTATTATTTAATTAACAACAATTACTTTGTAATTATATAATCTTAAAACCAAATCTCGCAAACGACATATTTCTGGAGTTTAAAGATTTTGTAGTTTATTAATGCGAAGTTATAAAAAGATGATTCGTTAAAAATAAAGATAGTTCCACGATATTAAGAACGAAGATTAGTAAGAGGTAGGGAATTCGGCTGTTTCAAATTAATTAGCTTTGCTCTATACATTCTTGGAATACCATCTGAGCCTTAAATAAATAAACAGAACATTTCTAAAAGTTATAAAAGTTATAAAAAATATCAAAGAACATCTTTTAAGGTTAAATTTCTTATTTAAATATTTCATAATATGCATTAAAAATCTTAATTGATTGGAATAATCGATCTCATTTATTTAATTGCAAGTTCACAATTTGAACCTTTTTGTATTGTTCCGTAGTTTGGGTCTGGCTTGCACCAACTCTCCTCTGGATTTGATTCATTACTTGATATGTAAGCACTCAAATAACGTTTGTAACCTGGAGCTAAAAACAAGTATGAGACGTCTAACAAGTGACATCTTTAAGGTTTGAATTCGTTTATTTTCAAAAAACTATATTCAAATAGCCAAAAAAATCACACCAAAAAAAGATTCACAAATTCATTAATGAACTATCCCAAGGGAATTAATTCCCGTCTAGGGGATAGGTTGTTTCAATTTGACAAATTTAAAGGGGCGTTTGAAAGGGTCTTTGCATATATATAAACTTCTAATGGTAACGACAGGTGAAAACTAATGGCAACAACTGAGAGACGAGGAATAATCGGAATAATGAATAAGCGATGTAATCAACGAGGAAAAAACCAGGGTAATAAAATGAATGACAAGGTGGAAATGTGGATAAAAGGTTCAACAGGTGGATAGAATGTGTTTTTTAAGATGGGATTTAAATAGTGAGGAACTGTTTAGAGAAACAAGGGACGACGGCAGAGAGGAGAACAAGAGTGGACCTTTGCAACATATGGAGAATTTTTTGAAGGTGGTACGGGAAAATTCAGATCTCAATTGATTGGATGATCTAAGATTGTAAGAATGGACATCTGATGATTTGAAAAACATATTATTAAAGGATGGAGGCAGCAAGTTATGTTCATAATTGTATATGAAGAGGCAAGTTTGGAATTTATTGATCTGATATATATTTAGAAGTCCATTTGAAATAAAAAAAGTCCTTTGTATGGGCACGTGGATGGAGACGAAATATAGTACGCATTATTCTTTTTTGGAGTGTAAGTAAGTGGATAAGTTTTGAGGGATAGGTCATGGACTCCTAAATGTATACCAGGACTGTCAACCTAAGCCTAAAAGTTTCGCCGATATACATCGGGAGGCCATGCGCATAGCTGTACACTTGACAGGCTAAAAACAAGTGTGCATTGTTTCATTCTTCCTTTGTTTCGCATTCGCTGTACAACTGAAATAAATCTTGTTCTGCTTATTTAACAAACTGTTTTAAAACCGGTCTTTTGAATTTTGTGGATTTACACATCATACATTGGACTATACATCATGCATCTTATCAAAAAGGTTTGTAACATAGAGCTCATTTCATTTCTTAATTATACTAATCGATATAAATTGAATAAACTACATTTTAATAACAAAAATTAAGTGATTTAAGATTTGTAACTATTATATTTTAAATATCAACAGATAATATGGGTTATAAATGTTCCATATACGGATGTAGATCTTGATACGACAAAGACGATTTTAAAAAAATAACATAAGTCTTCACAAGTATCCCCTACATTACAAAGATTTACGCCAAAAATAGGTTAGAGCAAATCCTCGAGATAACTTGTCTCCCACAAAATATTCGCGCTTGTGTTGTCTACATTTTAAAGATAGTGATTTTGTGAGTGGATCAATTGATAAAATTCTAGCCGTAAAAAACACAGAACCAGAATTATGGAGAGCAATCTGAGACATTTGAGAATAGACGCAATACCTTCTATATTTCCTAATGCAGCAAAATATTTAACAACATGTTCAACATCGCGTACTACTAAATTGGCAACAACAGAACAACGAAATAATTCTTACAATGAACAAATCAATAATTTGCTTTCACAAATGGAAGATAAGGAAAATATTAGTAATATTAGAAAGTAATATTTTTTATGAAATCAAATCAAAGCTAGAAGAAGAAATTTTACCAATTGGATTTTGTATCAGTATTGTTGATGAATGTTTATTAATATATAAAATAAATAGTACTAAAAGCTTTCTTTTCATAGAAGCTTGTATCAAAATAAATAATGGAAATACTTGCACATTGTTTATTAATAGCAAAGAGATTCCAAAAAGAAAATATTGTGATTTAGTTAAAGAAAAAATTTAAGAAATTTCTGATGTTTTAAACTTGATGTCTCGCTTGAATTTTTGTCTTGGTGATGAAAAAACTATATCTGAAGTGACACTTGAAAATGTCATCAATAGCATTGAAGATATAATAAATCTAGATAACAGTTATGATGATAAAAAGCTCAACTTTGTGAGGGAACAATTAACATTATTGAAAAGAAAAAAGCATGCTCATAGTTATTCCCCAAATGTAATTATCA
Source organism: Whitmania pigra (assembly GCA_021613335.1). Taxonomy (NCBI): domain Eukaryota; kingdom Metazoa; phylum Annelida; class Clitellata; order Hirudinida; family Haemopidae; genus Whitmania; species Whitmania pigra. The sequence continues at coordinate 78,894 of JAJTWR010000143.1, read as the reverse complement.
CATATTTTTTGTTATATTCTTATAGTAAATCAGCATTTTCTGCACTTAAACAAACAACTTCAGGTCTAATAGGTTGCTGCAAGTATTTGCTTGACAATCTGCAGCTTAATTATGTTTTGTTGGGGAGCATCCAATCAGACTCTATTAAATCAAGATTTGGTTGGAGGAAATTATTATGTATCCTGCAGACAGGTTTTGGAGAGTGACAAAAAGAGCAATGTTACTTTTAAAATTTTCTGGCTTTACCATCGAGGAAATAGAAAATTTTGTTTCCAACAGATGAAAAAGATGATGAGCTAGAAGCCCTGGCCAATGATATCGCTGATTCTTTAGAGTTCAACACATCCATAACTAATGATGACTTGACAACATTGGCATATGTTTGTGGTGCAGTAGTTAGATCGGTTTGCAACACCACAAAATGTAAATCTTGCTCCCTTTATTTAATTGACAATCAAGATTTAGATAATGAATTACAAGTAAATTCTGATGTTTTTAAATTTTTTAATCAAATTGATCATGGTGGATTAACAAAACCAACAGAATTTGCTTGGACAGTGTGTTTGCATTCTTATAAAGTTTTTACAGAATTAAAGAATAATAAACAACTTTTTGATAAATTCATGCTCTCAAAAAACCATATGTTATTATTTGAAAAGATTACAGTAAGGTGTTTAAATGAAATTGATTTAGGCACATTTTATTCAAACTATTGTGATTTTGATCATGAACTTAATTTTCTATTATGTAAATCTTTATTCAATTGTTTGAGTAAAAATTTTGTTAAAACTAATTCTAATGTAAATTATAAAAGTATTCAAGGAAAGATTAAAAAATTAAAAAGCTAAACATGGTGTTGTTTTACAATTTACTATAAAATATCTGAAACACGCTAGTCTCATATAGAGATGCATGGCCTCCCGATGTATGGCTCGAATACGGTTGGCAGTCCTGATGTATATATATAGGAGTCCATGGATAGGTAGAGGCCCAGGCGATATTACAATAGATGAGATAAGGATATATTAAAGAATAATAAAGCATAATGAGAATTTTTTTATCAACAAATGAAGAGACCCTTGACATGATGCCAATGTTTTTTGAAATTTTAGAGGCAACGTAATTGATATGCAAAAACCAGTTTAATCTATCATCGATAATAATGCCGAGGAATTTGGTAGAGGTGACATGTTTAATCTGTAAGTTGTTGATGCAAGGTTGAATACTATGGGTTCTGTCCTTATTTTTTGAGCAAAACAGCATAAAATTTGTCTTGTCGACATTTAAAGATAACTTATTGGCGCGAAACCAAGTGTCAACATTTGTTAACTCCCTATTGATGCTGATAATTAAGTCATTGAGATTTTTGCCAGAAGCAAATACATTTGTATCGTCTGCGAATAATAAAAATGTAAGTAAAGATGATGAGCTATGTAAATCGTTAATATAAATTATGAATAGCAAGGGGCCAAGAATAGACCCTTGAGGAACGCCACAAGCTACGTCACTAAACGAAGATTCAAACCCATTAAATTCTGTCAATTGTTTACGACCCGACAAATAACTGGTGAACCACTTCAAAACACAACCACGCAAACCGTAATGATAAAGTTTCGACAAAAGTATCTCATGATTTACGGTATCGAATGCCTTTGATAGATCTAGAAACACACCGATGGTGAACTCACCACGGTCCAGAGCGTCGGCAATTTTCGAATAAAGTAAGAGTAGAGGCATATATGTTGAGTGATTTTTTCGAAATCCGAATTGTTTGTTATTGAGCAGACTAAACCTTGATAAGAAGGATTTAACTCGACGATATACGGCCTTTTCGATAATTTTTGAAAAATATGGCAGAATCGAGATAGGTCTGTAATTGCAGATCCTGTTCAGATCATCGGATTTATGCAATGGAATCACTTTGGCCAATTTTAAGTCATCTGGTACACTCCCCGTCGACAGTGAACAATTGATCAGAGAGCTGAGAATATTGGAGATTAACGGGATGAATTCGCCAGCAATACAAGGATCAATACCATCAAGACCACAGCTATGGGAGGTCTTCAATTCTTTAACTATTTGGATGATCTCATCTGGCGAGACAGGGAAAAAAGACATTGTGGGAGTGGGAGATCTCGTAAGGAATTCATGGAAGGATTTGGATGGAGGGATGATTTTCTTTGCCAAGTTTGGACCAAGATCGGAAAAATGTTTGTTGAATTGTTCAGCTATTTCAGTTGGGGAGTTTAGTTCGCTTCCGTCGTCTGAATAGAATATGTTGGGAGCTTCAACTGATTTGCTCCCTCTAGACAAAATACTTTTTATGATATTCCAAGTTCCTTTTGGATTTCTCTGTTGTCTCAGGAATTTTGATGAGAAATGTTGGCGAATTATAGCTTGCTTGATAGTTTTGAATCTGTTTCTGTACTTTGTGAATTTGATCTTGTTTTCTGGAGTTGGATTCTTTAGATATGTCTTGTACAGTTTGCTTTTTACTCTGCAAGATTTTAGGAGGGCGGGGGTCATCCATTCCTGTTTTTTAATTCTGGATTGAGAACCGACAGTTGTCAAGGGAAAACAATGATTGTATAGACTTTGATATTTCGATAGAAAAAGTTTGTAGGCATGAGATATATTTTTGGATTCACATTCTCTGCTCACATCAGACCAGTCCTCCTCAGTCAAGCATTCTTTAAATTTCAGTTTTGTTTGTCTATCTTGTTTTCTGTGTAGTTTTGGGGGCTCCACTATTTTAATAGTTTCATGTAGTTTGATGTTGATGTGGAGAGGAAAGTGATCCGAAATATCATCAATAATTATCTTGAAGATGCATTTGCTGAGAGAGATATTTGTGAAAATATTGTCTATAAGAGTGGCAGATGAGGGTCCAATTCTTGTGGGTTTGAGGAACACAGGCATCATGAAAAAGGAGTGGAGGATGTTTAAAAATTCATTAGTGGGTTGACTGCTTTCAATTGCTAATAGGTTAATGTTGAAGTCGCCCATTATTATGGTCTTTTTGTTGTCTTTAATCGTATAAGACAAGAATTCTGAAAACTCTTTGTTAAAAGATTTTAAGCTGTTTCCAGGTGGGCGATAAATAATTGCGACAACAATGTTTTCCCTTCTACGTTGGCTGATTGAGATTAGTTGATATTCAAAACCTTCAAATTTCCAGTTGGTCGTGTCAATGAGATTGAATTTAATATTGTCTTGGATGAAAAAACCAACGCCTCCTCCTAGGCCACGGTCCCTGTTTTTCAAAACAAATTTGTAACCATCAATAGCAGGAATAGGATCACCATTTTTCAGCCAAGTTTCACTGACGCCGAGGATTTCTGCATGATAAGAAGATAACAGCAATTCTACTTCCTGGAGTTTATTTGAGATGCTTCTGCAGTTAATGTGCATTAGGGAAAGATCTTAGTTACAAATTTTGACCATATTTTTATTTGTAACATAATTTGCAACCTCGTAGAATTCCGGCAGGTAGGCATCCGGGTCAGATGAAGAAAAATCAAAGTCCGCCATTTCTCAAACTTTTCTCGAACTTGTGGTCCCTCCCCACAACAGATGTAACATAAATCGTATTCACACCAGCCAAAACTGTTGAAACATGGTCTAAGTTCACGGGATCAATAGCGGAGACAAATATAACTGAAAGTTTATCTTCTTCAATAAACAGAGACTCCACGATGAGAAGAAAAGAAAAGCAAAACACCAACATCAAAACAAAAAGAAGTTAGTATTTTTCCAGGTCAAGGAGGTTTTGAACTCGAGTTGGCCCTGAGTTCTCACCTCTCTTCAAGTAGACGTGACCATTCCATGTCCATGCTGATAAAAGTTTTTTGTCCTTTACAAGTTTCCTGGCTCTAGCAAAGATTTCTGAGTTTGGCTTGGTTAAGTGTTCGTTGATGTAGATCTTTGATGTTCTATCCTTGTGCATGGCTTTTCTCAGAGCATAGACTCTATCTCTGACCATCTTTGAAGCGAAGGTGACACCTATTGGGCGAGGGCCATTTTTGCTGGGAATCCTGTAGCCAGAGTGTATGTCGCCCTCTGAGATATTTGCGCCAAGTTTTGAGTTGCAGCAATTGATAATTGCCTGGACTGTATCTCTTCGATTCATTCCCCGCTCCCGACTCGTCCCGTCACCGGAGGATGTAGCGACCACTTCAGCCAAAGACGCATCAGGCAATCCATAGATTACCAGATTGTTGGCTCTCAACTGTGTTTCAACTGCGTCTATCCTCGCCTTAAGGCAAATGTTTTCCTCGCTGAGCTCGCTCACTTTACCAATCAATGTTTTCATCTCCTCCTTGACCGCAGATTTAAGCAGACCAGGCATCTCCTCTCTGATCATCTCCCTTATAGATTTTACAATCTTTGCTTTAATTTTGTCAGCCAAATTATCAACCGTAGCCTCATCGAACTCCTCGCACTTTGCATTCTTGCGCGACATTTTACAGGGGAGTGTCGAATCGCGAAAACTAAACAATGGAATAAACGAAAGCCACGCAAAAATAATCCACTGGTATCGAAAAATTTAAGCACTGGCAGAAGCGGAGGACGACGACGAGTCAAATGATACTAATTTTATCGAGTTTTTTCTAAGAAAAACACTAGAATAAACCAAATTAATAGCAATCCGCGACATTTGACTCTTCCCACTCGCTCGCTCGCGCATTGTTGAAGATGCTATCAATCTATTTCAATGTTATAGTATTATCACGACAAGCTCTAATGGCTTAAAATATCATAAAGTTAAGAAAATATATTTATGGGATAGAATACATTTCATTAAGGACAAAACAATTATATAAGAAGTGCTCTTCATATAAAAGTTCATTTCAACCAATATCCTAAGTCAGCGGTTCTCAACCTGTGGGTCGCGACCCCCATGGGGGTAGCTTGACGTTTTTGCCAGAGGTTGCCCGAGAGACTAAGAGTTTAACATTTTTTTAAATATTTTTTAAAATCTTAATTTTGATAAAACCTAAACCTTACAATTCTTAACTCTATATATAATTTTAATTAAAATTTTGACCAAAGCCTCTCACCTGCCCGCTATCAAACAGCAAAACATTGAGGAAAGAAACGAGAGATTCAATCACTAGTAAACGAGAAAAGGTGACAAGTCATATTCATTGAGAAGTGAGGTGAAGCGAATTGCTTAGGAAAGGGAGGATTTTCCTGACCTTTTGTGCTTTTCTTCATTCTTTCACGCCTTTGGCATCTATTATTATACTCAATCTCTGCTTCTCTATTTGTTAGGTCCCAGTTAAAGAAAGTTAGTTTTGCTGTGGGGTCTGAGGAGGTACGAAGCAGAACTGAAAATTCAATGAAATCCTCGACAACCTCAGAACCGGAAAGCGCTCTTACTGTCTCTACCAATTGGCTTTGTAGAGATGACGGATGGCTTGGCATTTAGGTGATTTTCACAAAAGTTTAGAAATTGGGCTGTGTCAGAAATGTCGAGAATTAGTTTCATACCAATGATGATCATGTTGGAGGCTTTCATATTTTTTTCTTCCTTATCTTGTTCCAACGACCAGGCGGTTCTGGAAATTGCCTTTGCCAAGTTCTGTTGGGTTCCTTCCATACTCAGCCTATTCATTTCAGAGATATTGCTTTCGAGTGTGTCAATCTTGGTTTGAACAACCAAACTTGTCCATGGTTTCAGAGAATTGTTTCATGACAGCATACTGTTAAACCCTGAAACAAGATTAGCCATTGTTTATGCAAAATCCCTCATAACTGTCGATAGACGCTTTCATTGTGTCTGTAATTGTTTTTATTGATGTTTCCAACATTTGCTGTGTTTTCATTATTGCTCTCGAAAACTCTGGAAAGAATAATCTCCATGTTTTCCATGAAACGGATTTAATAAATTAACCGGTTTAAATTAATTTAGACATAATTCGAGACAATCGCTCAGAAAATCAAACGAAATTAATTTAAACCGGTTAATTTATTAAATTCAAACAATAATCTCCATGTTTTTTTTTATATAAAGCTTTTTTTAAATATTTAAATAAAATTGTGAAATATGCGTTTCATTTGTAAACATTATAATATTTACAAGCCAAAGTCATAACGGCAACAATAAAGTTAATTGAGTGAAAGGTAGCCCATTCAATTTTATTGTTGGGGGTCGCCAAAGCATGGCAAGTGCTGCCGAGGGGTCGCAGCGCCAAAAAGGTTGAAAACCGCTGCCCTAAGTTGTCAACGAAACATTAAATAACCTATTGCGTCTTTTGACCTAAAAAATATCATAATTTTGTGAATGAGAAATGTCTGTTCAAATATCACCCTCCACCATGCATGTTCAGTTTTGTTTTCTCCTGCGACCATTGAACAGGTATGTCTATATCCATCGATTGCCAAATTAGAATCTTGGGATACCAACGTCCTACTTTGAATAGTTCTCGTAAGCTTTGTGTATGGTACTAAAAATTTAATTCAATGTTATCTGCTTATTCATTCATTTATATTTAATATTTTTAAGTATTAGAAAAATTATTATTAAAATGTTGCCGACTAATTTAATCGAGATTGTTTAATTGACAACTAAAATAAACATTACAAATCACCATTGCTGTTGATTTAAATAATAAATAAGGTATTTTTTTGAAATATAAAACATTTAGAATAAATAATAAATTATTTATCAAACCTTTGTAAGTTAATGAAGTCCTGACAAAGAGAAACACAAATATCACAAATTTCATACTGGAAACTATTGGCTTGAACATACTGATGCAATGAATTTAATTAATTTTCTTAAGAAAATAAATGAATTAGAAATGCGTTGAATCTCTCTTTATTTGCTCATTATCACTGATTTAAACCTGCTGAGTTGAAATGTCAGATAGCGAAGATTAATTTCAGTTGTGACTCTGGCGACAGGCCATAAACCTTTCTTGTTTTTATGTTTTTAGAACTTATTAGTTATCATCTTTTCAGGACTATGAGGATTTTAAATATGTTAGGCTATATCAACTCCGCCGGGCATCCACCAATAGTTTAGATAAGATCTCCCCGGTTTCTTAAAATAATGCAGGACTCGTATTCGGCAAATAATAGCAATAACTGGAATGTTTTATAATTGTATTAACAATAATAATAATAATAATATTTATGTGAAGTAATTATGGTAATAGGTAGAATCGAATATAAACTCATTTATTATCAGCGATTAACTTTATCATTTAATTTAGTTGAACGTTGTTGCTTTGTAAAATAACATTCGAAACGATCTTGTTAGACTCTAATAATTATGTTTAATCTATTTGCAATTTGGAATAATTTTTAAAATTATGTTTCTTGTAAATGAATTTTTACATAACTTTAAACAGATAAAATGTAATCCACATTAAATCATCTTCCAATTTATAATGAATAAAATAAAACAATTAATGTTTAAATAAATTTAATTTGACTAAGGGGTCTTGTAATATGTGTTTTATATAAAGCATAAAGAGTATTTTATAACTATTGCCTTAACAAGTAATTGCCCACTTGCTAACTGAGCAATCAATTAATAAAATGAGATTCGTATAAATATAAACTAGGCATTCATTACATTAATGTAATTTGTAATAATAGCGAGATATTATTTTCATACTAAAAATAAATAATTCATAATAAAGTCATGATATCAAAGAAACCTAAACGTAAATCAAAAAGAAAACATGGCTCGGTAACAATTACGTTAATCGAACCTTAACGCATTAAGCCTTAATTACTATTCTTCAACTATCTCTATAGTATTTCAACTCTTCTTAAGCTAAAACCGAATTATTCCAAAACATATTTTTGAATTACATCTTTGATAATAACAAAAACACAAATAAACATATTTTGTGTTATTTAAAACTTATAACATAAGTGTGCATGTGATATGATATGACACTGCCAAAGAGATGATAATTATTCTACCGAAAGTCTGGTTTATCCTGGCCATTGTGTTATTCTTTGTTTCATACTCGAGTACTGAATTATCGTGTGACAAAATTAAATTTAAAAATTAATGAACAGCATCTTAACACCTAATAAAATGTATACCTTCCTTAATTGAATTTATGTAAACACCGACTTTGGTTAGAATGCTAATGGTACAAGCATCCGTTTTTGTACCAATTTCAAATTCATTAGCCAATGCTACCTGATGCCAAATGTTGAACTTGTCTTTGCAAACCAAAGGACTTCCTCTGTCACCCTAAAAAAAGCTTAATTTATTAACTGTTATTGGTTCATAAAAAAAAACTGTCGTTCAATTTTAACCCAACAAATATTAATTCTATCTCTTGTTGGCACACTGCCTGCACAGATCAAATTATTATTCTTCAAAATGTTTAAATAATTCTCTTCAGTGTCTGCACCGATACTGGCCATATTCTTCGCACACACAGAGTCAGACATCAAATTCATTCTTCCTTGCATCAAATAAAGTGGATCCTTATGTTCTAAAATAGCATTAATGTACTATCTATGATATTATAAAGTTGAATAGTCCGAGCATGCAAAAATCATTTAAAGTGGACATCGCCAAACCTATATCGGTTGTGCCAAAGCCAGTCATAACACAATAACGATAATATCTGATATCCTCGTTCCACAATGCATTTCTTGGTAAGCAGATTGGACTGACAGTTTTAGAAAATTTGATCGGTTCAGAGAGCCTTAGTAAACCGATGTCATTCTCTAAATCATCCATAAAACTTGGATGGTTGACAATATGAGAAACTTTAATGCTTTTTGCGTCGGCGTCATTAAATTTGTTAGTCCCTACTTTAACAGTTAAGTTCTTCCCATTTCTGTAAAATAAAGTTTCATGCATTTTAAGAACGTGGAACATTTAAACATTTGCAAGTTTAAACCTTTATCATTGAGTTTCAAGGAATATAAATTGTAAATTACATTAAATGATGCAGTTTTTGAAACCTGTTCAACTGCAGCCACACGCACTAAGTCAAACGATTAAATGTTAAAAAAAAAACAAATCAGCCTCTAAAACAAAATGTTAAACATATGACTTAATAATAAAATCTGCAAGCAAATAAAATGACGCCGACTTTGAACATCGGGCGGCAGTAAGTATCCATCTATCGTTTATAATGCTCCCCCCACAAACGTGTTTCTCTTTATTCAATATTTGAACGACCCAGGGCCAGGCTCCAAGTTTTGCAACATTTCCATTAATGATATACGGCCCGAGTTCTTTATCACTAAATGATCGAATTCCACATTGATCTAAAGAGAAAGCATAAAAATCAGAATGTATAAAATGATCCTCTTCTTAAATTATAAGAGCAATTTGTTTAAACCTATCTTCTATTATAGAAGAAACAATAAAACAAATTGTTCAAATTATTTAATTATCTCTTATTTCATTCTTAATCAGTTTCTTTAATAATTATGTTGTGCAAAAATAAACTTCACTATTCGGTTCGTCCCAGTCGCACTCCAGTACCACGGATTGTCTGCACCAGCCGACTCTAATATGGATACAAGATTTGATGCCAATTAATAAACAAAAATTAAAATTATATCAATGTCAAACATCCTCCCAAAATGGTCCATGCTCGGTCTGTTATTTCTGAATTTCATAGGTTGGTGATTTCTGAACAAAATAGCTTTCTCTTCTCTTTTCAGATTTTTTTCACGGTAATTTCCTATCATTCTAAAAATTTAAGTCGTAAAATATGTTTGTATGTTTCAAAATTTACTCAAAGATAAATAATAATAATCACCAATTGTATAAAAATAATAATTATTATTATTCAATGACATTAATTATTAGTAATTATTATTATTAAACAAAGATAATACTTGGCACTAGACAACATACTTTCCCGTAAGGTGATAACATGTGTCAGCTGCAAGTCGAGTTGCCCAATGTCTTGAGCACACATAATAATTCTTAACTCCATTAAATGTTGCCTTTAAGACATTTTTACCTTCTTCGCGAATTATTTGGACTGTAGTTAAATAAAAAAGCTTCTAATAAACTATTGATGACTTTAGTAAAACTAAACAAACTGTTCTTAGTAATTTATCTTAACCTTTTTATTTTAATTCCTTAAACTTAATATAAACTTAAATACAGATCAGAATTATAAACAATACAAACTGATAAGCATCCATATGTCCAGTTAGCTATTAAAACTAAATTAATAGCAATAATAACTAATAAAATGGTACAAAAATAGTTCAGAATTTAATATTAAAATACTTAAGTCTGATTTGATAGTTAATATAAAAATCATATTTTCCTACAACAATCTTCTTCGTCACTGTAGTCACTGCAATCATCGAGACCATCGCAAAGCTTACGTTTTTCGATGCATCGTGTTTTCCTGTCACACTCAAATTCCTTATCAACATTACACCGCTTAGCTGAAACATGCAAAAACTTCTAGTCAATTAGGATTGGTTTAATTTATACATCCGTTAGGGTTTTAATGGTAAATTTTGCTAACTTTTGCAATTTTGATCTTCGTCATCATTGGATTGACAATCCTTAATTCCGTCACATAACCATTCTCCAGGAATGCAGAGTCCGTCCATGCACTTAAAATCGTCATTTTGACATGCTTGTAAAAGTTAATTATTTATGTTCAGCATAAGTACAAAGTTTCAGATGAGCCACTTTCTTGGAATTGTTTTAAATCAATTAATAAATGTTTAAATTCATAAGGTAATGGAAAACAGTGACACATTATTTAAATGATTTTAACGTAATATTTAAAAATACGATGACTTTTTCGGAAAAACTTCAAGCAGGGAATCAACGAGGACTCGTGATCGTTGATCGATTAAATTAGTCTAAGCAGTAAGAGCAGCTAAACAAAGCTAAGTTAATATTAACAATGAGAAGTCAGATGGAAACGTTTGATTTCAATTAAATGAAAAAATGGGATAAAATTTCATTTAAGAAATAACAAAATTACATTAGGAATACCGAAAGATGCACGAGAAGAAAGTGAGCAAATAGAAATATTCAAAACGCCAAAGAAAATAGTGCCTGACCGGTGAAGATGTTAATTTGATAAAATTTAATGTATTTTGGAGATCTTACCACAAAATTACAAATAAATAAATGATAAGTAGAATAAAATTGTAGAAAACTAACTGCAATTTAGTTCATCAACTCCATTTGGACAATCTATAACTTTATCGCACTGTTTTGTTTTTGGAATACAAGAAACATGTGAAAAAACATCACAAAATATTTCGTCCTTTGCGCATATGTCCTTTATTTCTTTGTTTAATTTTAAGTTTTAATTAAATAAAATAAATCATGTATAACTCATATATTAAACATTAATATCAATAAACATAATAAATGCGGTTATAATAAACATTTTGCAAATTACAGTTATATATTTACTATTCTATGCAGCCAGTAAATAAGTTTTCGAGGCAAATAACTTAACTAAGAATGTAGTTACATTCAAACATTATCTAATTACATTATTTAAACAAAATTTTATCGATTATTTGTAGTCAATCAACCAAACCGCTGAGATCTTGAACTTGATCAATTTTTGTGAAATTGGCTATGACATTTACTTCGCAAAGCATCAGTACTTTGACATTTAGGCCTCCGTATTTCTTGATAGTAACAGAGTTGCCGACCGGATTGGGAGTAACGCATAATACATCAATATAGTTCTCTAAATAAAAGAAATTAATTAACATGTTCTCCTACGAATATTAAAGCTAAAATGTGAATATCAAAATTTTGTAAAATGTCAAACAGATTCTAAAATATTGCTATTGAATTCTAAGTATATTTATTTGAGGAGAATATAATTAGCAGTTATTTTGTTACTTGATGTGTGTGATGGATCTTCTCCAGCATCTCCACAAAGATATTTTTTATAATCGCCATCATTGGAAACGTATATCTTGAGAAAAGTTTGATCTTTGATAACTATAATAAATGAAAAAAGTTGTTCAAAAAGCATTTTAAAGACGTTGTTTAGGTAATCCACGCTTAGTCCTACACAACACAAAACAAATTTATTTTAAAAAAACGAAACATAACCTGTTTTGTTTTGATTAAAAAATATTAATATTTTTTGAATGGGATAGTTATCATTCAGTTCAACTCGCCACCAAGCTGGATCATTCGCATAAATTCTAGCACATGTTTCATTGTCACCGTCTACTGCGAGCACTGCGCTCACTTTATTGATGCCTTTACGCGCTGCTTGCGTGGCTGGTCGATCAAATGATACGATGTCTGAAATATTTTGAACTAAAAATAAAAATACTCTTTTGTTTGTTGATTAAATTAAATTTATAGTTCCAAAAAAGAACATTCGTTTGAATGCCATACGTAATGAGGCAAGATTAGGATTTAATAATAATTGCTAAAATTGTTATTAAAAGTATATTAATTTTATGGTTGCGAAAGTATTGAGAAAAAAGCTTACTTAATCCTGTTGCATATACTTTCACCTCACAGAGCATCAACGAACGGAATAACTTTCCATATTTTTGTATCGTTATAATTTTACCAGTTATTGGCTTATCACAAAAAAGCTTTACTGAGTCATCTGAGAAAGATATTGTTAAATCTAATGTACAATTATTTTCAAGGAATTTAATTAACCATTAGCTGTATTTATTTTATGATATTTTGATCCCTTAGTTTCTACTGTAAACACTTATTTTATTGCATTTTATTCCTTATTAGAAAATAGTGTGCTTAATGCGCGATGCAAAACTTTTGTGCCTAATTAATTAATTACCAAATAATTCATAAAGACAATTAGTGATTTTGCTGAAAATACGCTCCAGAGAGCGTAACGAGATCAGGGCCGAAGCGCTTCTTCTGAAAAATCTCTTAAGCAGCTCCACACTGAAGCCTCTTATATATGAGCTGAGACGTAAGCCATTTGACAAACAGGAAAGACTTGTGACAACCCGGAATGACAGGTGACATTCGGAGAGACAAGAGTGCCCAGTAGGACAAGCAATCCAGGTGCACTTGTTATTGCTACGTCTACAACCAATGCCGAAAAGAGGGGTAGTATGACGAGTCTATCGACAACATCGTAGTAATTGACACGGCTTTAACTTGGAGTTTGGACAACAAAGCGCAAGAATTTAAATGTGTTTGCGGGAGATTATTCAGAACAGAAAAAGACTTAAAGATCTAGATCAACAAGAAAAGCTGCCCCGACGTGCCGGAAAATCATGTTGTCCTTGACAAGCGAACAGGTAAAACGTCGAATAGCACCAAAACGGAAGACAACCACACTACTCAGTGTGATTCAGATTCAGTTCCCCGGTGCAACTCTCCTAGGTAAAGTTTCCCTCCATCAAGGACAAGGAAAGGTGGCAAGGGTTGGACAAAGAACTAGGACAATCTCTGAGTAAGATGATGAACAAACAATCAGCAATAACGTCAGCAACAGATTTCGTCTACCAGACAATCATTGGTAAGTTTGAGCCAAGTGTTCAGAAGCGAGCCGAAGGTAGTGAGCAAGCAGAGAGTACTTGCAAAAAAATGGGCAAAAAGCAGGACATTCCAGCGGAATGCTGCCAACGAACTTCTTCAACTTAGTAGTTCCATCTTAGGAATTACTACATGATGAAGTCAAGAATGTTGTTAGGAAAGCCAGAAACAAATCAGCGCCAGGACCAAATGGAATCCCTACCTCCTCTGCAATCTACAATCAAATAAATAAATAAACCTTCAGTAGTCCAAATCATCCTAGTTATGCAACGGACTTTAATCAAATAAATAAAGAGACCTTCAGTACGTCAAGAAAAGAGGTGGAAGGAAGAAGTAAGAAGCAAAGAAAAGGTGAAGAAAAGGTGGAAAAGAGATTGTAGCAAAGAAGCAAGCCAGATGAGACACCCGGCTGATACCGGGTGCGCCCAAGAGAGCATGAGGAGATCAGGGCCGATACGCTTAAACACTCCTCTGAAAAATCTCAGCTGCAGCTCCACACTGGAGTTTCCTAATATACTTAATATACTTCTTAAAGACAATTAGTGATTTTGCTGAAAATTCAAATCTTAATTCAAATAGTGCAATCACATTATTTTTTGTCAACCACTTGAAGAAGCTCATGATAAGGTTTAATCTAAGGTCGAACTCACTTAGTCGATCAAAACTAAAACCGACAACAGCTTGTTCTTGTGAGTAACTGTTTTAATTTACGCAGAATGTCGTCAAAAAAATGGTTAAAATGCTGGTTTCAAATTTCTCTATCTCTTACAAATGTTTGCTATTCAGTTACAAGAAATAGAGTAGAGACAATATGAATTATTTATTCGTATGTATTTTACTAAGTTTCTAACCTTTTTTATTTATTCCGTCGAACATCGTGCACATATTTTCCTGTGGATTTGTCGTATTATCGGAAATGTATGCACTTAAAAATCGTTTATAGTCTCTTTCTAAAAAAATCGCATGAATTAATATAAAAAATATATGTACTTAGTACATATGATATTAGAAGTCTATCAAACTAATTAATTTCTTTTTTTTACTACTGTAATGAGTTTCATATTAAAGCTTCACATATAAAAAATACTACGTAGCAGGGTAATTCCATTACATAACTGAGTAGCATAGCTCTTCTTATTAGGGAATTCTAATTTCAAATTTCCTACCTGTTTCTTGATAAGCCTTGAAGAAAATCACAATTTTGTAAAAAGTAAAAGATCTTCGGAGTTCCATTTTCCACCAGGCATGTTCATTTTCTTTTGCTCCCGTGGCCAATGAACATGTGTGCTTAGATCCATCGATTGCGAGTTGAGCATGTTGATCTACCAAAACCTTACTTTGAAACACAAGGGTATTCTTTGGAATTGGCACTGAAAATGTTCTATTTATAAACCATTGCATTGGCCAAATAACTTGTGTCCAATTTTGGACGTATAAATTAGATAGAATTTAAAATAAATAACCACAAAAGCTTCAAACCTTCAAAACCTGATGAAGTCATAAAACACAAAAGAAACATAGCGTAAAATAATGTTTGCTTCATTCTAGAAGCAAATTTAACAAGTCAAATATTCAAATTGCATTTAAGAACATTTCATCTGCCCGTAATCTTTATAGATAAGCAAGCCAGTTGAAGTTAAATAAAAGATAGTTACTATTTATTATTGTTTTAATAAATAAAAATTTTTTTAGTAAAAATTGCTTGTTACCCATTTAGTATTTTAGATAATTGTCAAATTGTCTTAATTTAAATCCTACGTAACCATTCTTCCATTATCAATAAAATAATTCGCGTAAGAACTTGTAAAAATTAAGATTTTATTTACATTGTCATTGATTAAGCAACCGATTTACCCATGTTTCGTTTATTTTTCTTGTTAATCATTTATATAGCGGTATAATAGAGCAAGTCATAAATATGATTTTCGCCTCTAAAATCCTTTTCGATAGCTGACGTTAAGTAATGAGCGATCGAAGTATATTGTTCTCTAACTTTCATTTTTAGAAGCATTATAAGTTGCAGGAATAAAATTTGAAAATCTCTCGAGGACAATTTGCATGTTCAATAGGAAATCTAACTAGTCATTACAGATAAACACCAGATCGCAAAGCCGATTCAATAATACACTTAAAACCTTTCTAATAAAATTATTCACTTGCAAAGTCCTTAGAAAACGCTAGTAATTAATTTGAACTTTGCATGCAGATTTCAAGGTCAAGAAATACTAGATAATAAAACAGAAACAGTTAAAAATATTTTGTTCAAATTTATAACGGTAAGTAGAGTAACACGATATTATAAAAAATGGTATTATTCCAATAAATGTCTGAAATATTCTGGCAATCTCGTTAAATTTGTCTTGATTTTCCAGAACTAAAGAACAAAAAAGTAGGTAAGTGAACCACTCATGTATAGTTAAAGTTTAACGACGATACGTTTACCTTTTTTTAATAAAGTCTATGTGATGATCGACTCTAGTTAGAAGTGTGTTGGTACACTCTTCTTTGTTTCTACCAGATTCAAATACTTCAGCTACCTGATACCAAACACCAAACCTGTCTTTCCAAGACAATAGACTGCCGAGATAACCCTGCAAAAATAAATAATTTAATGAATCATAATGCAAAAAAAAATGTTCAATCGGTTTTTAACCCAGCAAGCATTAATTCCATCTCTTGTCGGTGCACTGCCGGCACATATAAAATTATTTTTCCTCAATGCTCTTGCGTAATTGTTTTCAGTATCTTCACCTATACTGGCTATACTATACAAATTCTTCACGCACTTATAGGAAGACCTTAAATTCATTTTTCCTTGCATCAAAAAGAGTGGATCCTTACATTCTGAAATTGTGTTTAGAGTTTTAGTGTGATTTATGTTATGTCCATGTCTTCACTTCCCGTGGGATTTTCATCTGCCTCTAACATGCAACATAAAACATTCATGAGTTGTTTTGAAATATCTGCAATGCTTGTTGTAAACAACTGTAGTAATTATAGACCAACTTTTTGTTGTTTCAACTGTAGTTGTTTACGTTACATTTAATAACTACAACCATGAATAACAAAAACAAAACTCACCCAAAAATTCAAAACAACCAAAACTCGCTCAGCTACAAACTCCATTCTCAAAACTAAAAGTGAACAATTCAGGTTCCTAATGGTGCATCCCGTTCAAGCACGGAGTCTTTTGAAATATAACGTACCTGAGGTGAACCTGTATTTAGGGTTCAGTGTCGACTTTATGTTGTTTCTTTTCGTTGAACTCTTTGTAGCGAGATAAAATTTTGATTTCATTTTGATCCAATCGCTCCACCGTGATTGTATTCTTTCTAGCTGGTAACTTTGAACGGTCTTTGAAATGGTGCTTCCAGTGGCTGCCGTAATCTATCAATTCTTACCCAGACGAATTGCCCCGGGGTGTATCTTGACTTTGTTGTGATTGGATCGTTGTGGATTTCACATGAAAGTGTGGTGAAGTCGATCTGGCGTGTTTATTTAGCTTGTTGATGACTAAAATTGTTCTTGTATGGTGGGTGTTTTGTTGCTCATGAAGGCATGCGGAATAAAAACGTGGGATCCGGTTATGGCAGTAAATGGAAAAATTTCAGTTTCGTTAGGCATGGCTATGACTGGCAAGCAAACCATCGGTAGTGCAATCATCCATTCATCGCCAGCAGCCATCAGTAACTTCTTTAGAGTTCTGTACCATATTCCGTTAGATTGATTCTGTTGTGCGCAGATTATGAAAACCAATAGATGTGGACAAGGCCTTAAATAAATGACGTCCTTGGTCAGTAGTGAGTCAAAGAAGAACACCGAAACTACTGAACCAGTTGTCCAAGAACGCTTCTGCAACTGCTGCTGCTGTGCCATTTGAATACATTCGAACTAACGTGTCGCTCTATCTATGATTGTCAGCAAATATAGTTGTCGGGGGGATTGGAATTAATCAGTGATGCCGAGTGCTTAAGTACTCACGTACTTAAATACGTACATAAATACATTTGTTGTACTTGAGAATTTATACTTAAGTCCTTTCAAGATTGTGTACTTAATACTTAGTACTTAAATACATTTTTAATAATTATTAATAACTACATTTTAAGTACTTTTAAATTATATTCAAACAATTTTCTGAGCCAAGCATATTAGAGGTGGAACCATCTGATGGATGAGACTTTGATGATGAGACTAATAGTCATTTAGAAATATCAGTTTTTTGAGCAGACGGAATCAGAATCATGTATTTATCTTCTCATTTATCATGTTTCTCGCACACACTAAATTTGTTGGCTTCGGTGGATGCCAATAAAGCACTGGCAAGTGATGCAACTTATAAGCGAATGTATCGATTAGTGGCTGGCAAATGTTCCAGCTTAAGTAATGCATCTCATCAGAGTTCAAAAGCTGCTGAAGCTGTGTTTGATGTTCTTGGGAGAACAATACCTAAGCCAAACTCAACTCGATGGAACTCTGAATTTAACAGTTATAGAGCCATCTATGATATGAAGGACAGAGTCAATATCGTGATGGAACGCTTGTAGCTGCCAAAGTTCAGCTCTCAAGACTTCATTTTCTTAAAGGGATGGATTGAAGTAATGAGACCAATTGCACAAGCTCTGGATAATTTACAAGGAGAAGACAAGTTCAACACAACCATCATCTGCACCTGTTGAAAAACTACTCAGTCAATCTGGTCTTATACTGACTCCTCAGCGTAACAGACTCTGTGACAAATATTTTGAAACACTGCTTCTTTTAAAGAAAAATAAACAATTTTATTGATAAATGTAAATTCTGTTACACTTGTATTAACATTGTATTGAAGATAACGAATATTATTTCTGATCAATGAAGGAAAAGTACTTATACTTATACAATTACAATATGATAGCAATCTTTTACTAAATCCAATTTGCAATAAATTAATTTGCAACAAATTGTTGTGGCTCACAGTTACCAAGGGTCACCCCGTCATAACAGCCAGGCGACAAAATAGCCCCGTCACAATAGCCCGGCGTCAAAATAGCGGTAAAATTGGTTAGTTAGAATCAGTTATCGGTTAATGTATTCAACTCACAAAATTTATTTAATACATATTTTGACGGAACTGTTTTGTCCTAGGCTATTTTGTCGCCGGGCTGTTTTGACGGGGCTATATTTATGGGTCACCTTACCAAGCAAAAACGATACAATAAAACGCAACTACTTTACAAACCACTAACATACTAACCACCTAATGCACAGCTATATGAACTACATGAAACAAAGGAAAGTTCCCGCTCCTAGTTCTTAGAGCTTCATAGGCTGGTTAGCATGCGCGACCCACAATACAAATTCTGTTTGTAATTTCTGAAATTCTGGATATCGGATATCTATCCGGTTTAGTGATACTATTTAGTTTCGGTAATCACCACAAACTCTCTATTAACTGTCTTTCTTTGCTAGCAGATGAAGAGGGCACGCGCATGGACTTTTGATTGTCTTACAATTCCGTTTTGGAGGAGTGTCGTAAATTCTCTCTTGGCGGTTTCGAACTTTTCCGGAGAAAGCTTTTAATATATTGGTGTTGCAGAGCATTGGAGTATCTAGAACACTTTGACGAGGGGCAAATACTGGAAACTATACCCTTTACGGTGTTCCTCTAAACATTTTGCTGAAATTACATTTTTGTTCACAGCCATGTTGCTTATTATTGTATTTGAACCATTACAAAATTGTGGTGACCCGTCATAACAGCCCGGCGACAAAATAGCCCCGACAAAATAGCCCGGTCAAAACAGCCCCGTCAATGTATTTAGAAATATTTTGTGAGTAGAATTCATTAACTGGTTCCAAATTTCATTCGAAATTAGTGGTTTGAAGATTTATCGTCTAAAATATTATTAGGATTCCGGCTACTTCCTCACTTTACATGGACTTTTCAAGTTGGTATTTAATATAAATTATCCTCATCTTATCATCACGTCGTGTGGACATGTAACAAATCAACAAAGAACCAATTCTACCGCTATTTTGACGGGGCTGTTTTGACGGGGCTATTTTGTCCTGGGTTATTTTGTCGCCGGGCTATACTGACGGGGCCGTTTTGACGGGGCTACTTTGTCTTAGAATATTTTGTCACCGGGCTATATTGACGGGACTGTTTTGTCGGGGCTGTTTTGACGGGGCTATTTTGTCGCCGGGCTGTTATGACGGGGTGCCCAAAATTGTATTACAAAAATTATTTCAGGTTTTTTACATTCAAATTTATTCAAAGTAAAAATTTTATAAAAGTGCAAGACGATGTGGAGCTGCATAGGCTGGTTAGCATCTACCAAATTTGTCAACTATTGTTTCTGCTGGAATTTCAATATCTTGGTGTATGTTCATTAGAGCTTGCCCATTCAGTCGGTCAGTCAGCGTTATAGATTGAAGATAAGTTAAAACCTTTTGGGAGCCGAAAAACTTATTTCATCGCTAGCTGTTGTAGATTGTGAATAGAATCATGCTAACATTTTGGTATAAATTATTGTCTGCCCAATGTAGAGAATCTACAAAATTTGAGATTGTCAGTCCAACATCTTTATCTTCATGTCGCTTTACCATTGCTCAAACTTTTATTGTAATTCATCTGTAGATGGCAAGTCTGGAAAAGCGCCTGCAACCATCCTTTTTTCAGCTTAACGGATGTCATCAACTTAAAGGCAAATATAACACAAAAGCGATAGAAGGCTCCTTCTTTCAAATGTGAATAGGTTAGCCATCGAAATTCTCGAAACCAAAGAATATTTAAAAAAAAAACGTTAGAGGCCATGCTCCTCCTCTAAATCCGCCAGTGTTGTAGAGGTAAGTTCTATTGAGTGAGTCTTCTCGCAGAAACTTCATTCTGATGATTTATCTTGTACGGACTCCGAATTTTGTAATAAATCTCTCAGAAAAAGAAATATTTTTTGGGAGGTCGTGAATTGGAGATGTTGGTTGTTCAAAGGAAGTGATTACTTCAATTGTTAAATTTGTTTCTCCGTTCACCAACCGACGTTTTCTGTAATAAGGTCACTACTTATACTAGGAGATGAAACCTTTTTTGTCTGAGGAATGCGGAAACTTTTTACGCTTGAATTGGAACGGCATCTTAGTACCAAAATGGGTAAGTCGTATTAAAACGGTTTTCATGTTATCTGATGCTATCGCTCTGGCTTCAAACACATTGTACATCGGGTTGCAATGATGTCCTGTGACCGTTAGCCGAGCTCCATTGCAGAGACCCTTAGAGGGTAATAAGTTTCTAAGTAGCATGATCTCATTTATCTTCAATCTGAGTTTGTGATTCTTAAATTTTTCTGGATGCGCAAGTCTTCAGCTTGGTCACTCATTGTACTATCGACACTTTCATGAACTACTTGTTCTAAGTACAAGTATTATAAGAATTTAAAAAAAAAAATACAAACTGCAATTTAGTTCATCAATTCCATTTGGGCAATCTTTAAAAAAACTTTGAAAATACATCACATTTTACTTCGTCATCTTTGCATAAATCTGTCTATTGGTTCTCATCTTCAAGCATTTCAAGATCAGATTTATTAAAACGATTTTCGTATTTATATTTAGTCGACTATTTGAGTGCCTTATTTAGCTGGATAAGATGTGAAGGCACTTACTAACAGATACACCATTTATATGGTGCCCCTACCCGAGGGCGCTATTGGGCAGTACAAACTGGGTTACGAACACGGCACATAACGACTGTTGTTGTTATCGCCGCATAACGGTACCCATTCGTCCATATTCCTTGTAGTTATACTAGGTTTATAATTTAAAAACATATCTTATTATCAACAATTAACAAATTAATTTCCTAAAAACATTTAGACGGATCGGTTATTACAATTACAATGTTTTAGCGGACTTATCAGATCATTACAACATTTGTAATACTCATTTTAAAGAATTAGATCAATTTTATATAACAATTTTAAGCGCATGTATTTAAATTATTTTAACCAAATTCTCGTAGAACCATAGATTAACAAGTCAACCAAACCGTCGGGTAGCTCATCAGTATTTGTGAGATTGGCTATGACAAGCACTTCGCAAAGTAGCATAGCATCTACATGAGCACCTTGGTATTTCTCAATACTTACATATTGGCCGATTGAATTAGGATTCACACAGAATACATAAATATAGCTTGCTGATAAAGAAAATATTTAGCAATTATGCAATAGAATCTGAAAGAGATTTTGTTTTAAATGAAGGTAATGCAACTGGTACATGTCACGTTATTTCTCGAAGTTTGTAACAATTAGTACCGCTGCCACCAACAACAAGTTCTTTACCAGAAAGATAGAATTGGAACTAAAGCCTTATTTACAACATAAAAATCTTAGACTAAAAACCGTAAAAACAGTCATAAACCAGTCATTATCATCCCAAACCCATCTCGAATCAGCTCTCATCGAGCCCATATTTATACACGTTGGATCTGATTAGCAATTCTAACAAAATCTACTAAAATATCAGCCAATCAAAATTCACGAAAAAAGATCAATCTACCTGGTAGATTCTACCAGATGATTAAACGGATTATTCTTAAAATAATAATAATTATTTTAAATCATCTTTGCCTGGACTCTAAGAATAATATTGGCTACCTTAAACAAATAATCGATATCTAATAAAATGTACTTGAAAGCTATAAATCATTTTATTAATAAACCAGTCATTATCATCCCAAACCCATCTCGAATCAGCTCTCATCGAGCCCATATTTATACACGTTGGATCTGATTAGCAATTCTAACAAAATCTACTAAAATATCAGCCAATCAAAATTCACGAAAAAAGATCAATCTACCTGGTAGATTCTACCAGATGATTAAACGGATTATTCTTAAAATAATAATAATTATTTTAAATCATCTTTGCCTGGACTCTAAGAATAATATTGGCTACCTTAAACAAATAATCGATATCTAATAAAATGTACTTGAAAGCTATAAATCATTTTATTAATAGAGAATCTAGGAGAGATGTCTGGTTGTCTGCCAGACTCAGCTGTTACAGTATATTTGTCTAATAAGATGGAGAATGATTAAGTAAAAGTTAACGATCATCAGACACTTGTTATAAATATAAATAGAGTTAATTTAGCACCTTCTTTTTTAATTGGTTCTTTTCCAACATCCACGCAAAGATCTTTATCATAGATTGAGTGATCATTGGATACGTATATCATGATATGAGTATGTTCATCGATAACTAGAAATTATGATTGACTTTAGCAAAAGACATTGCCAAAAAATGCCAAAATAATTTTCAGAACATAAAAATGTTTAACTAAAAATTAACCTGATGTATTTTGGTTAAAATCTATTATTATCTCGTGAATGTAATAGTTATCTTCAAGTTCAACACACCACCATGCCTGCTCACGATCCCAGGCAACAATTCTTGCACAGGTATCACTGTTACCATTCACTGCTAAATCTGGTAATTTTGCACCATAACCTTGCCCATGCATATTGGTTATTGCATCTTGGCCAGTAGATACCGTAGCTGCAATATTTAGAGTTATAATTGAAAAGCTCCTTTTTTGCTAATTAAATTAAAATTGGCTCTAATATTAAATGTAATTGCGCAGGTTTTAGATATAAAAAGAATTCTAAAAACACTTACTCAATCCTTGAGCAAACAATTTTACTTCGCAGAACATCAGTGGATGGAACGAATTTCCATACTTTATTATCGTTATAAACCTGCCAGACACTGGCTTATTGCAAAGAAGCGTAACTGTCTCGCCTGAAAATCACATGACTTTAGCTTTCTTTTTTAAATAGTTTATTTTATATATCAGACATAGTCAGAAGACTTAGCCGCTTATATGACCAAAATGACATGATATGTAAACAAACAAAATGTTTGAGCGATACAAGCTTAAAATAAATATATCTCCTGCAGAAATTAAAGTTCTTGAAATTGATGATGATAATGATGATGTTGATGATGACGATCATAATAGAGTGCGCGAATTGCCGAGTTGAAGCGTGTTGCAATAGAAGAGTTGACAGTATAAGTCAGCAAGGAGTTCCAGGGTTCAACAATGCGATCACAGAAAACGACTTTTTTTGTCTCACATCGGAATTTGCTTGTTTTTAATTTGTGGCTATGGCCTCGTATTTTATGATATTTGATGTTGATGAGAAGTATAGCAGAGTGTGACAATAGTCAGGCAGTACAGTGCTAGAAATATTGTTACGACATGCCCACTTTTCATGGATAATTTCCTTACAAATTAACATATCTTGATGAAATTTTCAGCAATTACGTAAAGCACCATTTGTGAACATCGTGCAAAATTTCCTTTCATATGGGTTAATGGTTCCCGTAAATTATGCAAATGAACCATTTTTGGCCAGGAAATATTATTACGACAGTTTCCGGTTTGGACTTGTTTCATCAATTTCAAAGTCTCATTAGAAGGATCAAACATTAAATTGTCATTAAAAAGACTATGTAAAGGAGTGTAAAATTCAAAACTTCCTTTTACATTCATTTCATCACAGGCAAAGCCATCGATGTCCTCCTTCCATTTTCTACGACGTACTTGTGCTGTTACTGCGATAAAGACCAAGTACAGGTCCAGACTGGACATTGAACATGAAATACGCATATGTTTATCACGCATACCACCATGTTTGGACAAACTCTGCAGTGCAAAACAGGCACAGCCTTCCCACTGAAAAGAAAACTGTATAACGCACATACCAGTGGAATAAATGCTCGGGGATTGTTTCATTTTTTGAATAGATAGCTATTTCCGTATGTGAAATGAGTTTTACATGTTGTGCGCGTAACTTAGGCTAGGCGTGCCGTTTAGCAAAATTTAAGTTGATTGCAGCCGCAAACTTAATAAAACATATTCTGGCCCAACTTGAGGTACGAAAAGTTGAAGCCAGGGCGCCTTGGGCAATGGGTGTCCTCCACCCGAGCTTGGAATGTCTATGGGGTCCAGAGCATAAAAAAGGTTGGAAACCTCTGAATTAAGAGATATAAAATGACATGGTCATTGATGATACAGTTGAATTATGTAAACTAGATAGAACGAAATTATTAGTTCTAAATTTTGAAGGAGTAATTATTAAAAAAACACTAAGTCGTATAAATGTATCTAAGTTTAAATTGATATCCTCTAATGGATGAATAATTAGCGGTTTATGATATCTGCTGATATTGTTTTAATGACGACTCTGATGCAATAGACATAAAGCCTTATTAATTAACTATTTTTATTACTGACCACAACCAGGTCCTTCGAGAAGTGTGTGAGGCCGTAAAAGCTTGTAATAAACAGAGATAAGCTATTGGCATAGATAAGATTAACGACGATGTTCGAGTCATTAATCTCATTAATAATTTATAAATAAGTCATTAATAATAAACTAGCAAATGTCTTACTTTGTTTATTTGATCCACTCTGCATCGTGCAAGCGTTATCCCCTGGATCTGACTCATTTTCTGAAACATAACCTCTCAAATATCGCTTAAAATCTGGGGCTGATGGGAAGAATTAATTACAAAAATGAAATGTTATTTCAGCACGTTGCCTAACGTGATTTAAACACCTAAATGCATTCAGAATTTGTAACAGCTCAAAATGTTCAACAGAAACAATTAGTAGAATCAGAATGTATAAGAATACGAAAAAAAATCATTTATTGTTTTCTACAATAATGTGTTACAAACAATATCGACGATCTAATAAAATTTCACTTCAGAGAAGCTGTTAGTAAGACATTAAATTACCTATGACATCATTTGGCTTGTAGAATATCACAATTTTGTAAATAAGGTAAGGTCTTCTGATTACCACCCTCCACCACGCATGTTCAGTCTTGTTTACTCTCGCGCTTATTGAGCATGTATGTCTAGATCCATCGATTGACAAATTGGAAGTTTGAGACACCAATGTCCTACTTTGATAGGTGTAATCACTGGTTTTATATAGAACTAAATGTATCAATCATAAAATTCAATGACTATTCATTAATTTTATTTAATATCAAATGTTGATATTAAACATTATTGTTGATGTAAAATTTAAATCATGTAACTCAATAATTATATTTATATATTATATTATATTAAGATATTTAAAAACGGCTGCAAACTTTCATGACTCGATGAAAATCTGATAGCGAGAAACACAACATAAAATGTTACTAGCTTCATTACTGAAACGAATTTAATAATTTAAGACCTATTTATACTCGCTTTATATATTTAGATAAGCCAATTGGAAAAGTTTGAGCAATATTGTTTAATAAACGAATTATTTACTAGTAAACGGTATTCCCTTTCATTAAATTCAATTATGACAACAATAATTATTATTATTCTATATATAATAGTATTAATAACTATAAATATTTTATTGATTTATTAAGCATCAAACTGAAGGGACAAGGACAAGATGGGCCAGGAGAGGTGGTGGAAACAATATTCAAATAAAACATTCCAGTTGATTATGTGCAGGCATTGATTTCGGTTGTAGTAATTTGCTCTGAGGAAGTCATAAGGTGCAACTTTAGAAAACTGATTGAAAAACCAGAAAGAGGGACATTTGGTCTGAAGGTTATGTAATTGTGATCGCTGGTTGAGATGGGACACGGAACATCAATTGTCGAGATGAACTGAGGATCGTTTGATATAACTAGATCGAGGATGTTTTCATGTCTCGTTGCGTTCCTGACAAATTGATAGAGACCATGTTCCACAAAAAATTCAAAAAATATTCTATAGATCTTGTTGTTTGGGGCTATCTTAAATTGCTAGTTGATTAGTGGTAGGTTGAAATCTTCAAGAAAACAGATAGTTCGTCCGCCATTGCATAGAAATCTAAAGCATTCAATAGTGTCGGTAGCGTATTTCTAAGCTACGTCATCATAGCCTCCACTCCTGTAGTAGCCGACAATCCTCCAGACTGTATGTCCCCGTGGAATATCAATACAAATCAATTCGATGTGAGAGACACCTGCACTAATCTCGATTGATCGAAATGAAACGCAATCTCTAATTAATAAAAGAACTCGTCTAAATCATCTCAGTTAAGCAAAGGAATATAATCAAATAAATAAAAGAACACAATAATAATTATGTAGAATTATTTATTTTTTTTTTTTTAATATTTTATTAACCCAGCCAAAAAAAACTTAACGGACATAATGATGTTAAAAAATCTAAATCGTTAATTTTGTTGGTCCGCAATGGGTCTGGGAAATCCCGTCACACTGTAAAGAAAGGACCTCGACATGTCGTTCCAATCATTTCATGTCAATCAAACGAAGTGACATTTTCTTTCCGCCTTTGAGGTTCCAATACTGGATTATTTTCCTTCGTCAATCGGTGGAATTTGGTCAAAATATAAATAGAAAATCATTATTTTTATAATTACAATTAAAACACAATTTATTTATTTTTATTGATTAAAATTATTCAAATATATTTTCACAAGTTTTGCTTGTGAGGCCAAATTATTTATATTCACTTTAACCTGTTGCGGTTAAGGTGCTCACGGACTTTTTAGACGATTGTTAACCTCTAGGGAAAGACTCGCTTAGTACTTGTAAATTCGAACAATGTTTGGTGAATAGACAAATCATAGTGAAGTCATTAATTTTTTTTTTGAGTCATTTCATGAATAACATTTAGATCGTGAAAGGTTTCTAATAAATGTACATTTCGAGCATTGACTCAGAGTTATGATAAGAACAAAACTAATCAAACAAATATTTCTTGTTTTAGCCAATTCCAACATTTCTAATAAAATTATTTTAGTACGTGCTGGTAACCAATATAAGTTTGCATTTTACAGAACTACTAGATAGTAAATCAGAAATATTTTGTGCAAATTAATAACGGTAAGTGCTATAACACGATATTGTCAAAAAAGGTATTATTCCAATAAATGTCTGAAATATTCTGGCAATCTCGTTCAATTTGTCTTGATCCAGAACTAGAAAATCACAACAAAAGTACATATATGAGCCAATTATGTATAGCTAATATATAATGACAAATACCTTTATTGATATGGTGTATGTGATGATCGACTCTAGTTAGAAGAGTGTTGGTGCACTCTTCATTGTTTATACCATATTCCAATGCTGAGGCTATTGCTACCTGATGCCAAACACCACTCTTGTCTTTGCAAGACAATGGACTGCCGAGATCACCCTGCAAAAATAAATAATTTAATGAATCATAATTCAAAAAAAAAATTGTTAAAAAATTAACCCAGCAAGCATTAATTCCATCTCTTGTCGGTACACTACCGGCACAGATATAATTATGTTCCTTCAATGCTTCTAAGTAATTGGCTTCAGTGTCTCCACCGATACTGATCAAATTCTTTGCGCACTTAGTATCAGGCATTAAATCCATTCTTCCTTGCATCAAAAACAGTGGATCCTTACGTTCTAAAATTGTGTTTAGAGTATTTTATATTATATAATATATTAGCCTTTAAACTGTATGGGGTGCCAATAAAGTGCTAGAAAAAAATTTGAAATAAAACAATGGCAGCAATACCGGTGGTGAGAACATGGAATGTCAATCCTATCCTCACTCACAAAGTAAAACAACTTGTGTTAGCTCTAGCTATTTTGTGGGCTAGTCATTAATCTTTATTTTTGCTAGCTCCTCCAGCATAGGATGTTGATGTAAAGCTATTTTAGTGGAATATGGATGCCTCGGTTGGTCATGGCTACTCCGAGGCGTTGACACGGTATTGCAGTACAACGGAAAACGAATTTTAAGTTAAATATTGTAGATAGTCCAGCTCCGTCAAAATAATCTCGTTATTCAACATAAGGTTATATAAGGTCATTCCATACTAAATCAACACAATCGTGGTTCAACGATCCATATTATGAACACTAATTGATCAAAAAATCTAGAAATTGTAATATCTTTATTTACTCATCTATGTTAACAAATTTTGGTAAAAGCCAAGATGGTGATGTCAGATCATCTGACTCAGATGTTGTGTTGATTTGAAGTGGAATGACCCTATACCTACGCTACCCAGCCGGTCCTCGCATTTTTTATCGCATTAAACGATCTTCAATAAATTAATGTTGTTACTCATTTCAGTGTGGATAATGAAATGAAACTGGTGAAAATGAAAACAATTGAGTTTCCAATTTTAGCTTCAATGGCACTCATAGTGCATTCGAATCTTGTTATTTAATTTAAGGAAGGTCATACCTGTATTGACTGTACCGAAGCCAGACATAACGCAATACTTAAAAGATTTGCGACTCTCTATCTTCAACGTAGACTTTGGGAGACAAATTGGACTGACTGTTTTTGAAAACTTTAGCGGTTCTGAGAGCCTTAGTAATCCGATGTCGTTTTGAATGCCCGAAAAACTTGGGTGATTGATGATATGAGTAACTGTAAAGCTTTCTGCGTCTGCATCATTGAATTTATTAGTCCCCACCTTAACAGTTAATTTAAATTCCTCCAAATTTCTGTTTGAAAAAAATGTTTTTATAACAACTCATTTGAAGAACAAATTTTAGAATAATTTTCAAACTTAAAAAGCTGTTTATATCTTAACTTTAACTTTCAAAAGTTTGAGAAAATTTAACAACAGCTATTGCAAATTTTAACATATTAATTAATTCAGAATGGATAGTGTAGTCAGTATTTTGAAAAAAATGCTTAATGTATCAAGAGTGTTTCTGGCAATCAATCGATTTTTGAAAGTCATAATGTTCCAATCATGCAAATGAATAAAACTTTATGAAAATAAAATAAATTAGCGCCGACCGCGAACAATGTGCGGCAGTGAGTATCCACCTCTCATCCACAATAGACCCTCCGCAGATAGGCCTCCCATCAACGAGTATTTGAACATGCCATGGCCAAGCACCAAGTTTTGCGATGTCTCCATTGATAATGTATGGACCGAGTTCCTTATCAGGAAATGCACGGGTTCCACATTGTGGTTTACCTAAATGGAAAACATATTATCAGAGAGTATGAAAAACCTCTAAAATACAGAAGGTTTATAAAGTCCTTGCGCAACTTCATACCTAAATAAAGTTTGATCAAGAAATAATAAATAAGCTACTTAAAGTGCATTAAGAAGCTGATTTTATAAAAATTGAAGTTTGGAATAAAAAAAGCAAAATGCATTTATTATCATGAAACCAACAAAAATTATTTACAACAATTGTAATAGTGATAATTTATAAAATAATTTCATATATTTATTTTTTTTAAGCGTCCCTAACGGTCATGCTTATGAACATTATTATCTTTCCATTGTACATCAACAAGCTTCACCTCCTGGAGATTCAAATGAACAACGCATGTCCACAACATTAGTGCAAGAGTTGCTGCAAATGTAGGTAAAAAAAACTGCATGAAGCATGATAAATTTAAACTTTTTTAATTTACAAAAAAGAATGTTTAACATCTTTTCAAATCTATCCACGCTTGGTATGTGATTGGAGAATGGATTCTCATTTTTCAGTGCCATGAACTTTTCAAAATATGCGTTAAATTTCAATTCTTGATGGGAGCCCTGATGTCTTGAAATGGAAGATGTCATTTAATGCCTCGAAATTTAACTCATTCATAAAATTAATCAATCAATTGATTTCTGATCAACAACATACTTTCCCGTAAGATAAAAACACATATCTTCCGAATGTTTTTGATTCCAGTACGTGCTACACACGTAATGACCGAGTCCGCGGTATTTTACTTGCAAAAAATAATTATCAA
Source organism: Whitmania pigra (assembly GCA_021613335.1). Taxonomy (NCBI): domain Eukaryota; kingdom Metazoa; phylum Annelida; class Clitellata; order Hirudinida; family Haemopidae; genus Whitmania; species Whitmania pigra. The sequence goes on along the minus strand of JAJTWR010000143.1, from coordinate 48,641 downwards.
AGGTTTCTTCAATTCTAACTGTAATTAAATACAGACACATAATTAAATACAAAATGTTTTGTCAAAACGTCAGTAAAATATTACTTATAATAAAATATTGCAAATACAGACGATAATAATCATTTAAAATATGAACAAACGAATTTTGACACGTTCATTTTGTTTGTTAGTGTTGGCCATGTAAACGGCTAAGCTATTGGATCATAATTTTATATATAAAAAAATAGTTAAATAATACAAAAATTATTAAACTGAAAAGCTTTTATTCTTACAACATCCTTCTTCATCAGAGTGATCGCCGCAATCTGTGTGGCTATCGCAGCGTTTATTCATGCTTATGCATTCCTTCTTCCTGAAACACTTGAACTCATCGTGTGCCTTACATTGGAGGCTGGAATTGTGATCTGAAACACCTTTTAAAAAAGTTGGTTTTACTTCAGATTTTAAACAAATATATATTAACGTGATAGTTTCATTACCGCAACCCTGATCTTCGTCCTCACCGTATTGACAGTCATTAACATAGTCGCACAACCATTCGTTGGGAATGCAACGGCCATCTAAGCACTTGAAATAGTCACTTTGACATGCTGGTAAATATAAAGGATTTATGTTTAGTACAAATATTTTCTAAAATTTCGAGTTACACAAATAAAAGAAATCAGATTTTTTTTTCATTTCTGTGGAATGGAGTATCCTGTAAACATGGACCAACTCATCAGGAATTAAGAATCTAAAGATACATAGCTGAACATAAATGTGGCATCAATTGTACTGAAATTGCATTTTATCAAATTTTTGTTGCTTCTGTAGTTATTTAATTTCATAATCATAATCCGATAATAGCTCAAACAATATTTTTGCACCCCTGTCATCACAGCTCTTTTTCTGGCGAGCAATTAATTAATTTCTAGTGCTACAAGCACTTGCCATCGATGTTTCAGTTTACGATAAAAACTGTTTACTATGAGGATCATTTATTTAATGATATGAGTAGATTTGAAAGTCTCAGGTTCTTAATAATAAATACTATTTTATTGTTTTAATCGTTATGGTTTAGAAAATCCAATTATTAATTTGATAAATTTAAAAAAAGAAATTATTTATAATTAACAAAATATAACTATTACAGGTGTTGTGACGTCATCTTGAGTATAAAAGGAACAGGCCTCGGGAGCGAGGAAGTTTGGTTCGAGTTCTACGAGTTTTACGGAGTTGATACGGTTGTTGTACGATAGGGATTGCGAGTTGGTGATATTACGTACTTGGTAGCCATTAGCGATATTTCGGTTCTAGTTTCTGTTCCTGAATATTTGACCGCCAATAAAGTTTTCTGTTCGACTTGTTAAAGTTACAAAAACCCAACAACTGGCGCAGTCGACGAAAGAAAAGTTTCAAAGTCTGAAAAGTGATATTTTTCAAGGAAACCAACAGAAAAGGTTTGTCAGAATTTGTTCAGAAACAGTGCATTTGAATTTCAAAGCGGGTAAAAATGGCGGATATCGCCAAATTTCTGGAACTATTTGCGAAACAAATGGAAACCCTGGTTCGCTCAATTGCTGAGAATTCTACGACCATCCCTAATTTCATGCCTTTCGAACCGAACAAAGAGTTGTGGTGTGATTACATGAGTCGGTTTCAAACCTTTACAGAAGCAAACTCTATTTCGACCTTAAAAATTACTCAAGTTTTTCTCACAAACCAGTCAACTTCAATTTACAAGCTCTTGCAAACTGTGGCTTCACAAAAGACAATTCCATGTGAAGTCAATAAGTTATAATTTTCGGAAATTCAAGCAGTAATGATGGAAAATTTCAACCCCAAAAGATTCATTGTGAGAGAAAGGTTTAGATTTTGGACCGAGATAAAAAGGCAACCTGGCGAGACCGTTCAAGAACTCGCGGCGAAAATTCGAACAGCAGCTTCTACGTGCGACTTTTCTAGTATTGAGGACACACTCGACGAAGCCTTGAGAACAAGATTTATGTGTTCTGTTGACAACGTGGCGGTTCTCAAGTCGCTTTTCAAAATTCCAGAAGATGAATTAACTTTCAATCGGGCAGTTGAAATCGCCACGGAAGTGGAAGAATCTTCTAAGGTCGCCAAAGCCACAGTACACGGCACACCGGACGAACCGGTAATGAAAGTGTTCAAACCTGCCGAAAACAAACAAAAAAAGTAAATTTCAAACCAAGACGCCGGGTACAGCAGCTCTCTAAATTTCCATTCCCGAAAGGGAGGTGTCCAAGATGTGAAACAAAAGGACACCATGCCAATGATTGCAGGCATGTCAAAACTAAATGCAACTTTTGTGGAATCATAAGACATTTAGAAAAAGCTTGTTTAAAGAAAAAGTTCAAAAGAGAGAGACAAGTGAATTCAATCCATACAATTCCGAGCCACTCTCCTCTCATACAAAAATTACAAATTGCAAATTCGGAATTTGTTTTCGAGTTGGACAGCGGAGCCAGGGATAACTTTTGCTCAATGGAAGTGTGGAACAAGTGGGGAAAACCCAAGGTAACACCTTCCAGTACGAAATTTATTTCCGCAGCAGGAGACTCCATCCCGAACTTAGGAGTCTGCGAAATGATGGTTTTGACATCAGACCTTCAAGAAGTACCTCTATAATTCAATGTAACCAAGTTGCCAAAACTCAACATTCTTGGCAGGAAAGCCATAGTTGAATTGCAAATCAATATGTCAAACTTGCTATGCAATCATGTTTTCAAGGTTGATGAAGAAACCGTCGAAAACGCATGTCTCAAAATTTGCCACGATTTCAAAGAATGTTTCTAGCAAGATCTTGGTTGTTTGAAAGATTTCGAACTAGAGGTAAAATTCAAACAGGAAGCAACGCCAATTTTTGTCAAAGCAAGAACAGTTCCATTTGCAATTCAGGAAGATCTGAATCAGGCTCTTGATGCAGGAATAAAGAAAGGGATTTAGATCCCAACACACTTCAATGATTACGGAACTCCGATAGTTCCGATTCGAAAAAGTCTGAGACCAGGCGAAAAGAAGGCTAAGTTTCGAATCTGCGGAAATTATTCTGTGACAGTAAATTCCCAGTTGGAACCTCATCGATACCCAATGCCACTGCCGGAGGATCTTATGAGAACTTGGAGGAAGTCGTTACTTCAGCAAGATTGATTTAGCAGATGCATTCAATCAAATCAAACTCGCTCGTATGAGTCAACAAAAACTTGCGTTGACCACAAATAGAGTTTTACTTCAAACGAGACTACCTTTTGGAATAATTTCAGCTCCAGGTTACTTCCAAGAAATAATGGACAAATTGACGTGTGATCTACAAGGAGTCGCAGTCTATCTTGACGACATTCTTGTCGGTGGTTCCAACTCCAAAGAACATCTTCAAAACCTGAAAGCTTTACTACAAAGGTTACGAGACAAAGGATTGAGGTGCAATAAAAACAAGTGCATTTTTGCAAAAGATTCGATGTAATATCTGAGACTCGTTATTTCAAAAAGCGGGATAGAAAAGGGGAAACGTGCGGACGCTTTGACGAACATGCCAAGGCCAACAAATACAACAACACTACGTTCGTTTTTGGGATCAGTGCAGTTCGGAAGCAGAGAGGTCGTTTCAAAAGTTGAAGGATATCTTGGCGAAGGAGGCGCAGCTTGCGCATTTTGATAAAACTCTTCCTTTGGGAATTGCATGTGATGCATCAGATGTGGGCATCGGTGCAGTTTTGTTCCACCGATATCCGAATAGAAGTGAACGACCAATTTTACATGTTTCAAAGACACTTTCAAATGCAAAAAACAGACCGAACGATCTTACGTCCAACAAGAGAACGAACAACACCAAATTTGATGTCGGAAAACCCTGTTACGTACAACGCATCGGTCCGGGTAAGGATTGCGTTCCTAGATGAATCCCGGCAATTGTAGTTCAAGTCTTGAGACCTCGCCATGTTTTGATACAGGCCGAGCCAAAAGGACCTACTTGGAAGAGGCACGTTGAGCAATTGAGGCCCAGACACGGAGTAGAGGAAGACGATGACCCAGGCATGGTGCCGGGTCCCACTCCAACTTCAAGAAATGTTCCACTTACAACAACAATACGAACAACTGTACAACCGCCGAGAAAACCCAGAGGTCGACCAAGAGGACGAAGAAACTTCCAGCAACCAAACCTACCGGATCAAGGATCTAGACGGTCAGAACGAAGATTATGCTTCAAAGCTCTGGGAAATTCTTCGGCTGGCGCGGAGGTGTTGTGACGTCATCTTGAGTATAAAAGGAACAGGCCTCGGAAGCGAGGAAGTTTGGTTCGAGTTCTACGAGCTTTACGGAGTTGATACGGTTGTTGTACAATAGGGATTGCGAGTTGGTGATATTACATACTTGGTAGCCATTAGCGATATTTTGGTTCTAGTTTCTGTTCCTGAATATTTGACCGCCAATAAAGTTTTCTGTTCGACTTGTTAAAGTTACAAAGACCCAACAACAAGATTTAAAAAAATTTACTAACTGCAATTTTTTTCATCAATACCATTTGGGCAATCTCTGACTTTGTCGCATAACTTTGTATTTGGAATACAAAAAAACTTTGAAAATACATCACATCTTATTTCGTCATTTTTGCATAAATTTGTCCTTTGGTTCTCATCTTCAAGCATTTCAAAATCAGAATTATTAATTGACAGTTATTGTGGGTTAATAATTTAAACGTTTATCTTATTATCTAAAAATGAACGAAATTTCTCAAAAAATTTTTATGACACGGTTAATACAGGTTTATTGAGTCATGACAGCGTGTATTAGTTTCTTCTTAAATAATTAGATACGAAATATCAATTACGAGCGCATTCAGTTAAACTAATTTAGTTAAATTATTGTCGAATTTTAGAATAACAAGTCCACCAAACCGTTGGGAAGCTCATCGGTGTTTGTGAGATTGACAATGACAGTTACTTCGCAAAGGAGCATAGCATCTACATTAGTACCTTTGTATTTATCAATAAATACATATTTGCCGATTGGGTTAGGGTCAACACACAGTACATCGATATAGCTTCCTGAAAAAAAAATTATTTAGCATTTTGACTAAAATCTGAAAGAGATTTTATGTGTTAAATGAAAATAATGCAGTTGGTGTATTTGTCTATTAAGATGGAGAATGATTAAGTAAAAGTTAATGCATCTTTTTTAATTGCACTTCATTTGCGCAGCGCCATATGAGTAGTGTCAGAGGCGCTTTTTGTAACCATTTATATAGCGCTCCATCCCAAGGGCGCTTGTGGCAGTGCAGGCTGGGTTTCGAACGCGACACATTACGACTGTTGCCAATACCGCCGTAGGCAGGCACGAAACCCATTCGGCCAACCTGCACAAATCTTAAGTTTGTTTTAAATATAAATTGAATTAATTTAGCACCTGATCTATTAATTGGTTCTTGTCCAACATCTACACAAAGATCTTCTTCATAATTTGAGAGAGAGGTAGTTACAGTTATCATGATATAAATCTGTTCATCGGTAACTGAAAAATGTGGCTGATTTCATCAAAAGGCAGAAAATGCAAAAATATTTAAAAAAAAATATATAACCAATTTATTTAACTGATTAATGAACCTGGTGAATTTTGGTTAAAATCTATTATTATTCCGTGAATGTAATAGAAATCCTCAAGCCTAACACCCCACCATGCCTGTTGACCTTTCCAGGCCTTAATTCTAGCGCAGGTATTACTGTTACCATCCACTGCTTGACCTGGTAATTTTGAACCAAAATAATTTTGCCCATGCATATTGGATGTTGCATTTTGGCCAGTAGACACCCTAGCTGTAATATTTAAAATTATAATTGAAAAGTTTATTTCTTTTGCTATTTCAAAAATTTAGGTGGCTTTAAAGTCAAATTGGCTCTGGTATTAAATGTAATTGCTCAGGTTTTGGATTTAAAAAAAATTTGAAAATTGTTTGCAAAAAATGTGTTTGCCAAAAAAATAAAACAAAATACTTACCCAATCCTTGAGCAAACAATTTTACTTCGCAGAGCATCAGTGGATGGAACGAATTTCCATACTTCTTTATCGTTATAAACCTACCAGATACTGGCTTATCGCAAAGAAGAGTTACAATCTCACCTAAAAATCATGTGACTATACTTTGTTTCTTGTAAAAGTTATTGATATTTTGTTGATAACAGAAATTAAAAGTTATTTAAACCAAAAACAATACTTGACTTTAATAGATTGGATAAACATATGGTTGCTTTTTTAAACTTGAGCCAGTTGTTATATGTCTTATTCGTTGTCTAGCCAGCATTTCTAGAATCACCCATGGCAAGGAAACGGTATATAAATAGCCTAACGAAAAGCCTATGTTTTACAAAACATAAGTCCTTTTATAAAGTAATCACAATTACATTGCTTTTAAAATTATTTAAGGATTAGGTATGGCATTATATTTTATTTATTTATCTAAGTTCTAAATATTGGTTCCAAATATACTAAATAAAACTCAAAATAGTTATTTAGTTGTATAAATTGTTCTAAATAAGTTCTATATTTTAAATTGATGTTTTCTAATAAATAATCGGGTGTACTGATGTTGGTTTATTTATTTATTGAAACTTGTAATAAATAGTTATTAGACGACAATGTTTGAACGAATAATCCTCCATGTTAGCAAATGTCTTACTTTGTTTATTTGATTCATCCTGCATCGTGCAAGCATTATCCTCTTGATCTGCCTCATTTGCTGAAACATAACCTCTCAAATATCGCTTAAAATCTGGAGCTACAAACGAAACGAATTAATTACAGAAATCAAATGCAGTTACAACAATGTGTTGTTGTAATGCGACTAATTAAATGCATTTAGAATTTATAGTAGTTCAAAATGTTAAACAGAAGCAAGTAAGGGATTCAGAATTCATACGACAAAGCCCAACATTGATTGTATTGCTCCAATAATTTGTAAACATGCGATCTCATAAAAGTTCTGTTCCAAGAATATCTTAAGTTTTTAGTAAAACATTAAATGACCTATGACATCATTTGGCTTGTAGAATATCATAATTTTGTAAATGAAGTAAGGTCTTCTGATTACCACCCGCCACCACGCATGTTCAGTCTTGTTTACTCCCGAAGTTATTGAGCATGTATGTCTAGATCCATCGATTGCCAAATTGGAAGTTTGAGACGCCAATGTCTTACTTTGATTGGTATAATCATTGGTTTCATATAAAACTAAAAATATCGAACTAAAAAATTTATAAAATTCAATGACTATTCATTCATTTGTACTTAATATGAGAAGTTAAGATTTGCAACTACTGATGATTAAAAATTTAAACCACGTAACTCAAAAGCGATAGATACGGGCGTTTATACGACATTAGGTGCCATAAAATTAAATATTTAAAAAAATTAGTAAACCTTCATGACTCGATGAAATTCTGATCGCGATAAACACAACATAGAATGTTACTAGCTTCATAACTGAAACAAATTTAATAATTTAAAATTTATTTAGGCTTGCTTTATCTACTCCAAATTACCTTAGATAAGCCAGCCGATTAGAAAAATATTAATTAATAAGTGACAATTCATTCATTCATAATTAAATGTTATTCCTTTTGATTTTATGTAATTACAATTTGTTTTTAATTATTATATTCAACATAAATTTTATTATACGTTTAATATGATTAGTTACATATCTAAGTTTTTTAATTATGATTTATAATGAATGAATTTAAATAGAAAATCATTATTTTTATAAATACAATTAAATTATAATTTAGTTAATTGTTATTGATTAAAATTAATCAATTGTAATTTGTATTAATTAGACTAAGTAGACAATTGGAGATTTTCGGAAGTGGGTGTTGGCAGCTAGTACGTGAAGTGTTTATCGAACTTAAACAAACTGTGTCGTTTATTTTTGTTTGAAAGTTTTGCTCGTGTGTGGCCAATAATAATTATATATTTTCATTTTTACCCGCGGTTCTTATTGCGCTTACAGACTTTTTCAAAGGACAAGTTAACCTCAAGTATAAGATATTAAAGACATTAAGTGCATTTAACGAGATGGTGATAGAACACAAGCATTACAAAAATTAAATGGCAAATTTAAGCAGATTTGGTGAATATTGAAATTATGACAAAATCAAGTTAGTTTTTTTTTTTTTGAGTCATGGTTTATTCATTTCACGAATAACATTTAGATTGTTTTAGAACCTTTCTAATAATAATACATTTCAAGCAATGGATCAGAATTACGATAAAAATAAAACTAGTCAGACAAATATTTCATTATGAATTTCAGATAATGATCTACTCTTGTAAAAATATTGTTTGTGCATCCTTTCGTCAGGTTAAAGCTCGAAACGAATGAGAAACTAACAATTCCAACTTGCATCCAGATTCCAAGGTCATTTTTACAAACCAGTGGTCCACCGCTATCACCCTGCGAAATTGTAATAGAATTACGAAATGTCTAGAAACACGCCGTTTATTTATTATACTCATTCATAAATAAAAAATAAATCTTTTATTTATAAATTGAATGATATTAAAAATTAGAATGATACCGTAAATTAGAATGATACCGTAAATTAGAATGATACTATAAATTAGAATGATACTCGAAATTAGAATAATATTATAAATTAGAGTGATGATGTAAATTATAATGATAATATAAATATTGTAATAGTATATGCGACGTCACTTTCAAGATGCGGGATGATAAAATTTTCTTCACTTTACCTCGCAAAAATTCACCCCAGAAATTGTCGGCAAAGAGCCTGCATAGAAGAGGTCGCTGTTGTTCAAAAATCTTCTGTAATATATTTCGTCATCTCGACCTATTTCAAATAAATTTTTTGCACACATCTTATCTGGTATAATATTCATCCTCCTATGCATTAAGAATTTTGTCGAGTATCCTGCTGTTGTAAACATAATGATTTGAACAACATTCAAAAATCACGATTAAAATGTAATTCACCATCATTCGCTAATATTTCCCATGCCGTTTAAAACACAGTAGCGAAAAGGCAACAGTTTAAAATTCATCTTGTAATTTGGCAAACAAATAGGCCTGGTATAATATGAGAATTCTATTAAGTCTGTCGTCTGAATCAATGCAATGTGATACTCATAGAGATCATCCCTATAACCGGGATGAGGTATGAGTTGAGAAACGGCAAGCTTCTTAACAGACGGGTCGTTTCTGACATTGGTACCCATTACTAGGTAGATTTCCAATGTATTTTTTATGTTGCTATTAAGGTAAATTTTACCATTGTAAAAAAACTTATCAATAACTACTATAATTTTTTTTTGAGCATTTGAATTGTTCATTTCTGCATGAAACTGTTTAGATGTAAGAATATTTATAAATATTATGTATTAAAAATGTTATTAAGTTTCTTATATTTTTGTTAATAAATAATTAGATATTACATAAGATAACATGCATGTAGTTTGGATCCCTATTCTAATTGTAATGAATAAGCAAAAAAAGTCGTGATTGTCAAATTTGTTTGCTTTAATTTCTAGGAGGGCCCATAAGAGGATCTAGCCTGCCCATAATACATGCATGTATAATTTAAAAATTATAAACATGTATAATGACCTCATGATGAAATTTCTTCATCATCTCCAAGCGGGCAATCCTTTACAGCATCGCACAACCAATTATCAGCTATGCATTTTCCATTCCGGCATGCAAATGCTGTGTGAAGGCAAGCTGCAAAGTGCAAATAATACAATGAATTGAATTCTAACATTAACCTGATGCAATTTATCAATTAAAACTTGCAATAAGTTAAATTTGGGGCAATTAGATTATTTTGGTTATTATTTTAAATTCACTCAACAATGTTTATTGATAAAGAATTGAATTTTTGATGATTCGATATGAGTAAGTTTCTACATCAATAATGATAAGCTGCATTAGCTTTCACTAATATATCATTATTCAAGTCAAATATGCTAACTGGAATTTATTTCATCGCTGCCATCGAGGCAGTGATTGATCTTGTCACAAAGGAAAGCTTTGGAGAGGCAAGATGGCCGTGCAGGACATTTAAAGGTTTCGCCGGTACAAACTGTTAGGTATTACAGAGATTTAAAGATTAAAACTTTTTATTTGAACCATAAAGACTCCCGAAAAAAGTATTAAATTTTATTCTCTATCCTCTCGTACAATTTTGAAGCAGTGACAACTGATTTAAATATAAGGTATCTGCTAAAAACTTCAAAATATTTAAATCGAATAAATAAACTTTTAATTAATTCACTTCTTTTTGTCTTTCCAGATGCAAAGATAAAAACCTCATAGATGTGTAAGCATCTAGGTCTAAACCCTCCGATCCTCGCAATTGTGACGTAAATGCCAGGTGAGGTTGTATTACAGGTTATATTTATAGAACCGGTTGAAAGATCATTAAAATATTAAGCTAATGAATTGAAATGTGATTGAATCTTCATTTCCGTGACTGAAGCATAACTCACCACGAGCATCAGTCAAATATCCAAAACTGCCACAAAGTCTCTGTCTGCAATCAATCACCTCATTCGATAAGTAGACATTGAAATTATTTACACAATGGGAATCTAAAAGCAAAACCTACAATAAAACTAAGAATGAAAAGAACATATGTTAAAAGAATCTCTAAACTGACCAAATGCCTTAGGGTCTTAAATTATGTTAACTTCTGTAATGTCGTAGGCTTCACCCAAAGATACACGCCACCAAGCCATTTCACAAATGGGTTTTGGGCAAGGACTTTAGTGCACGTGTCTTTATCACCATCAACTGCCAGTGGTGACGTTTCAGTAAATAATATGCCGTCTTGAGATGTCCTTTGCTTATAAGACATGGAAACTGGAATTATTTTATTTATTTCTGTCTTGAAATGTAAAGTAGGATTTAACTGTAATGTAGTATGTGTTTGTCCATATTTTTAAATCAAGTAAATTTTAATCGGATCAAACATTTTTTTCTGGACTGGTTCAAAGATATAAATCTTGCAGGAATAAAGAATGAACTCCAAAAGCAGTGTATTGCCATCAAAAATCAATCTTTTGGCTTACTTTTATCTCTCTCAAAGTCCACATTTACTTCACAGAGAATAAGAGCATTTTGTCTAAATCCTTCCTTTTTCTTGATGGTCACAAAATTGCCAGGAATTGGTTTTGAGCATTGCGAAGTAAGAATGCCTAGTCAAAAATTTGAGCCATCGTTAATTTCAAAATATTCAAGTTTGGTTTTTTTAAAGTTCTCATTTAATGTCTTGAACTAAATGTTTAAATATACGTTAAATGTTAAAATTTTTCAAAACTGTATTTAATTTAAAATTAAACAGCTTAATTAATGAGTTTCAGTTAGCGAAAATGTTGTCAATTAAATTTCCTGATAAGTTATCGCGTGGGTCACATCTGTGTACCACAGCTTATTTATATTATTCTAATCACGTTGCATTATTATTTTTTAATGCAAATTAAATTAACATTTTGTCACTGAATTTTTTTTTTTTGAAATATTTGCATTTGATGAATTTCTCACCTTTTGACATATTTCGAGGTTGCCCTTTTGAGGCAAACAGTTGTTGCTCATACTTGTTGCTATCCATTGAAATATACAAATTCAAATTGTTCAGAAAAGTGGTATCTAATAAAGAATTTTAAATTTAAATTTTGAGATTTTTGGGAAAATTCGAGAACTTAAATTCAAATACCGTAAAAAGCTGTGTTGTCGTAAGTACTCAAAAAATGTACTTAAGTATAAGTACAAAGTACTTGGGGCTGAAGGTACTTATAAGTACAGGTACAAGTACGTTGTAGTCAATGTACTTAAGTATAAGTACAAGTATAAGTATAAGTACTTTTGGGGATATTCATTGATCAGAAATAATATTTGTTATCTTCAATACAATGTTAAGGCTATTTTGTCGCCGGGCTATTTTGTCGGGGCTGTTTTGACGAGATTTGTTCGTCCTGGGCTATTTTGTCACCGGGCTGTATTGACGAGGCTGTTTTGTCGGGGCTGTTTTGACGGGGCTATTTTGTCATGGGCTATTTTGACGGGGGGCTATTTTGACGGGGCTGTTTTATCGGGGCTATTTTGTCGCCGGGCTGTTATGACGGGTCACCTCCTAAATGACTCTGTAATGTTGTAACGATATAGAGATTGAGAAACAGTAATGATGAGGGATCTTTGGTTATATGGCGGCGTTGAAGTGCGAAAATAAAAAGGAACGGTTGTTGGTTTTTACGAACAAATAAAACGATAGATCATCACATTGGCGACGAGGATGGGATGCGATCAAGTTTTGGTATCACGCCGTCTGCTGCGGTTGATTGGACAATTTCAACCACAGGGAATCGTGAATAGTCATCAATGACCACGAGTAGGTAGTCACCAGTTGTTAACTGAGCAAATAGGAGAGACCCTGCTAATTTTCCAAATCCGATGAGTTTTCTTTTTTTGGGGGGGGTAAGGGGATTTAACTGGTTTGAAACTTTGAGACAGAAGATAGTCAAACTCTTAATAATAATAATCTGTTCTATCTTTAATTCTTTATTAATTATAATTGGTAGTTTTGATTTAAACAGTTTCAACAAATTTTCGACTTTCGTCCCTTTTCTAAACTTGAGCCCCCCCCAGCATTTTTCGCTGGTTGCGCCACTGGTTGTCTCATATGGTTGAAAGCGTAGTGCCCAACACTCGATGCGCGCTGGCGGCTTGCATTTTGGATTGTTGTACAGACTAACAGCTTGTGATCAGAATGAATGGTCACTGGCTTGCCATGGATGTATATATGAAAATGTTCACAAGACCAAACGACTGCGGCTTCTCGTTCTGTCTGTGAGTATCGTTGTTCGACATCAGACAACGATCTACTGGCGTAAGCGATGATATGTTCTTCGTTGTTATTTCCACGTTGGATCAAGATGGCGCCGAGTCCGACTGGACTAGCATCAGTGTGTATTTCTGTTTGCTTGTCAGAGTCAAAATACGACATTACTGGAGCATTGCATAGTTTCTGTTTGAGTTGTGCGAGTGCAGATTCTTGCTCATCGGTCCACTGCCATGGTGTGTCCTGTCGTGTTAGTCTACGTAGTGGCTCAGAAACTGTAGCATAGTTTGGTATGAAACGAGCACAATAATTAGTCATCCCGAGTAGACTGCTGACTTCAGATACATTGGTTGGCGTGTTCTTGTTAACAATTGACTGAATCTTCTTCGGGTCTGCCATGATGCCACGTTCAGTGAATATGTTACCAAAGAATTCGAGAGTGCGCTTCGCATAGGCGCATTTCTGCTTGTTAAGAGTTAGCCCTTTTTCTCTCAGACGTTGAAACACGGCACGCAGATTGTTGAACATCTCCTGCTCGGTTCTACCGTACACAAGAATGTCGTCACTAATGTTTATTGCGCCCGTCAATCCACTGAGTGTCTCACGGATTACATTCTGGAAGATCTCTGCAGCACATGAAATACCGAAATTGAGACGTTTGTATCGACGCAGACCAACATGCGTTGAGAATGTTGTAATGTAACGTGATTCAGGGGCAAGTTCAAGTTGATTATATCCTTGGTTTAAATCCAATTTTGAGAAAACTGTTGCACCATTTAGATCACTGATCAGTTCATTTATAGTAGGCATAATGTGTCTTTCACGTTTGATTGTTGTGTTAGCTTGGCGCATATCTACACTGTAAAAGTTCTTTCTCCTGTATATTCGGGATATGTCTACACGAGCCGATTCTTAGCGAAATGACAACACAAGATTCAGATATAATGGAAGCAATATATTAAAAATCAATCAAAATGTACAAGCAATCGGAAGCCCACAATAACTAATTACAAAATTCGATAAAAACAGTCTATCTCAAATCTCTCCAAAACTCGTCTGCCACTCTCGACTCACACTCTCTCTCACACCCACACACTCTCTGAGCTTTCACGACTAAAAAGCTGTTCTGTCGTCTGCCTGTCGCCTTTTATAGCCTTCATCCTAGACATGCTAATTGTATAACTGCGCGGCCAATCAGCGCATCGCGCGGTTCCAGGCAGACGACAGACACGCCACTTCACATTCATTCCACCTACGCGATACAAATTAACAACCCAAAAGCAAATACAACAAATAACATAAATAAATAGTCAGGACACTGACATACACACACACGTTTTTGGCCAGTTTCACTCTTGGGTTTGGGTATGACGACGACTGGACTCACCCACGGAGTGGCTCCTTCGGTCATTTCGATGATGTCGAGCTCTTCGTCATGCTTGAGTTGATCTTCTAACTGTTGACGAACATGGAATGGCACACGACGATGAGGCTGCGCGACTGGTTGTACTGCGTTGTCGATGTGTAGTTTGACTAGGTTTTCCAAAAAGGGGAGGGATGTAATGTTGTAACGATATAGAGATTAAGAGACAGGAACGATGAGGGATCTTTGTTTATAGGGCGGCGTTGAAGTGCGAAAAAAAGGAACGGTTGATGGTTTTTACGAACAAATAAAACGATAGAACATCACAGTCTCATCATCAATGTCGCATGCATCAGATGGTTCCACCTCTAACATGCTTGGCTCAGAAAATTGTTTGAAGGCTTTAACGAAATTGCCTCCATTGTCAGTAACAACATGGACTATATTAGAACTGTCGAGGTCAAATTCATTACATTAGGACTTTTATTTTAAAAAATTTTTATTTAAAAATAAAATTTTTTATTTAAAAAATTTTTTTAAAGTACTTAAAATGTACTTATTAATAAGTATTAAAAATGTATTTAAAGTACAAGTACTAAGTACACAATCGTAAAAGGACTTAAGTATAACTACTCAAGTACAGCAAATGTACTGAAGTACGTCCTTAAGTACTCGTGTACTTATGTACTCGGCATCACTGGTAAAAATGTAAGCTTGGCAAATGCATTTACACCTCTCCACAAAGTCTATTCGAGACACATTAATAAAATCAATTCAAAACAACGCAATGAAGTGATAATTAATAAAGTGATTATTTAATGATACAATACTTAAAATTTAGGCCTAATAATGACAATTAAGGCCAAGCAAGGTCATCCTCACAGCATCTGAAGTAAACTTGACTTCGTTCATTTCTGCTTGGGTGTCACAAGATGTTATGGGGTTCTGGTTATCTTCAATTGTAAAAACTGATAAAAAGTAGAGGTTGACGATATCACTTATTTCGGATAGATTACGAGTAACAGTTCCTGATGGTAGAGCAATCTCTAATATGTTGACACGAGATTGTAGCTTTCTACTGATGCTCCGAAGCAGATTAAGTTGAAGGGATGCGTAGTACTTAATAATAGAGTTACCACAGGTTTTAGCAAAACTATAGTATTTGATCTTGTTCCCGACTCTTTGTCCCCACAGGTTTTCCATAGTTTAGATTTAGTTCAAGCATTCTCTAAATGAATGGGGGATGCCACCGTTTAGATTTGTTAAGACGAGGAAGTCTGGGCACGTGAGCTCTGAATGCTTGCTCGATCTGGTATCGAAATTCTGTCTCAACGCTAAAACAATATTCAAACAAAGCAGGTATTGATTTAGGTTGTAGTAATTTGCTCTAAGGAAGTCATAAGGTGCAACTTTAGAAAACTGATTGAAAAGCCAGAAAGAGGAATTGGTCTGAAGGTTATGTAATTGTGATCGCTGGTTGAGATGGGACACGGAACATCAATTGTCGAGATGAACTGAGGATCGTTTGATATAACTAGATCGAGGATGTTTTCATGTCTCGTTGCGTTCCTGACAAATTGATAGAGACCATGTTCCACAAAGAATTCAAAAAATATTTTATAGATCTTATTGTTTGGGGCTATGTTGAATTGCTAGTTGATTAGTGGTAGGTTGAAATCTCCAAAAAAACATAGTTCGTCCACCATTGCATAGAAATCTAAAGCATTCAATAGTGTCGGTAGCGTATTTCTAAGCTACGTCATCATAGCCTCCACTCCTGTAGTAGCCGACAATCCTCCAGACTGTATGTTCCCGTGGAATATTAACACAAATCAACTCGATGTGAGAGACACCTGTACGAACCTAGACTGATCGAAATGAAACACAATAATAATTATATAGAATTAATTTTTTTTTTTTTAATATTTTA
>JAJTWR010000143.1:0-27500 GCA_021613335.1 Whitmania pigra | reverse complement strand
AAAGAATAGAGATCAAATTTAAGACCACTTCATTTTTGTGATAAATGTTTGTAATCATCTAAATGTTTATATATTTGAATTTGTAATCGAAGGTTGATAATTACCATAAAGATGTTACTCTTGAACACAATTTCACTTAGATTTTAACATGTCACTTAAAAATCACCAATTATTAATAAAATTGATCATCAGTTTGCAATGTGTTTTTAACAGCTTTATGTTTGCTATATATAAACGACCTACCCGAAATATTCAAAAGCTCCGACACCATTTGTAAGCTCTTTGCTGACGATGTAAAACTTTACAACACTTCTTCTCTCCAGTTGCAACGATCTCTTGACAAAATAGTAGAATGGAGTGAGAAATGGCAATTACAGCTTGCTCCCGACAAATGTCAGATACTCTCGCTGATTGGTTACAACAAAAATTTCAACCCATGTGAATTTTGGATCAATAACCACAGACTGTCGAGAGTTGGCACGATCCGAGATCTGGGAGTGCTTATTGATTCCTCCCTCAAATTCGTCCATCACATCGACAACATCACCAGGAAAGCAGCCATAATATCCAAATTGATTCTTGCATCTTTTTCCTCTAGAGACCCAGATATCCTTAAAAAAGCATTTTGTACTTACGTTAGACCAATATTGGAATACAGCTCTCCCGTTTGGAATCCTCATAAAAAACTACTCATTGACAGAATAGAGAAAATTCAAAAAAGGTACACAAAGGCCATTCCCACACTTGCCCAGTATCCATATCTACAAAGACTAAAGACACTTAAACTACCAACATTGGAAAAGCGTCGACTACTGGCCGATCTCACTCTCTGTTACAAGCTACAAAATGGCTTTATCCACAGCAACATTTCCACTACTCTTATTAGATCAACTTACACTAGGACCAGAGGCCATAACCACAAACTCAGGACAAGAAAATCCCGATGTGAAATATCCAAACACTTTTTCTCTAACCGCATTGTCCGATCCTGGAACTCCCTGCCAGCTCATATCGTCAATTCCTCAACAACAAACCGATTTAATTCTGAAATCTGTAAACTAAATCTTAATCCCCACCTCAGATTCCAAGAACTTTGAAAATTTATTACCTCCTATTAAACTTTTTCTCCTCGCTTTCGATTTCTCAGACTAGATCTGCCCGAGCGATGATGAACTTAGTTTTCGCGTTTAAGTTTATTTTTCGATCGTGTTAGAGGCTTCGGCCCTTCGTTCGTGTCTTTAAATAAAAAAAAAAAAAATGTTTTATTTGACTGCAATTTGATTTAGTATCTTTATTACATTTTTTAAAAGCATTTTAACATACTAGTGAATAAAGTCTTCTTAATAACTTGAACTAAAATTAAAATAATAAAATGTTTACATAAAGATCAAATATGGTAATAAATGAAACAATTCCTGAACTCCATGTGATTTTTTCAGCACCGTCACGTTCTATGACTATAAATTTAATAAATTGAATAAAACATGAACTAAATTTTAAGTTAGTATTTGGTTAAATTATGTTTTAACAATAAATCGAAGTTAAATTTTCAATTACGCAAACACGTATCAGAGGATAAGTTGAATAGTTAAGAAAGGCTTACCCTCGTTGATCAAATCAATGTGGTGATACACTTTCGTAAAAACTGAGTTCGTGCAATTGGCAAAATCATTCACACGAAACTCGTGCGACATTATACCAATCAGTGTCCACAAACCATTTCTGTCTTTGCACATCAAAGGGCTACCACCGTCGCCCTACGAACCATGTCAACGAACGAAATAAAAACATATTAAATGGAATGATTACGGCTTACCAAACAAGAAGTTACTCCAAGCATTGTTGGGGCTGAGCCGGCACAGATCATATGTCTTTGGGTTATATAGTTTTTGTAATATTCTGAAGTTTTATGTGCAAATCCTGCCATGTTTTGTGCACATTCTTCATCAGTCATTAAATTCATTCTACCTTGCATTAGAGAATGTGGCCTAGTAAATTCTAAAACACATGATAATAAAATTTTTCATCGTGCATGCCATTAAAATTAATATAATAGAAAATAAATAAAATCAAAAACTTTTAAGCGTCTAGATAAATGCACTAATGAAGCCTTAACTACTTGTTTGCCAACTCAGGAGAATAATATTAAGAATTGTGTTTAATAATCTTTAAAATCTGTTTTTGTTATTGTAACTGCTTTTTTTTAATACATATGATGATATATATTTAGCCTAATGAAGAAACAATGTTCCATACCTCTGTCGATTTCTCCAATGCTACTCTGAATGCAGTAATTAAAAGTCTTGAAGATTTCGCTATCCGAGAGGCGACTCGGTAAACAAATTAGTTTGATATCCTTTGTAAATTTAACCGGTTTTGCAAGCCTTATTAATGCAATATCATTTGCCCTATCTTTATAAAAGGGATGGTTGACAATGTGAGAAATTCTATGCATTGGAACTTTCGGGTCATTGAACAAATGCGCACCAATTTTAACAGTTAATTCGCCGGTAGATAAATTTCTAAAAAAACAAAACGTTATTAATAATTATGCAGTTTGTATTAAAATTGCTGTTTTATTCTTGCGTCTTGCAATATTCCATTAACTAAATTTTGAGTGTATTTGAAATTCTTTATTACTTACAATATTATTGTTCATCTCTAAAAACAATTGCATTCTAAAATTAATATAATTATAAACATAAAATAAATGTAACTTTTATAATATTAGGATAATAATATTTATGATATCTTTAAATTATAAACGTTGGTAATAATGCTAGAGAAAGAAAAATTGCAAATTCATGCAGTTTACCAACTCAGTACAATGTGCAGCAGTTAAAACAAAGTTTTTTTTTACAAGACTTCCACCACACAAATAAATTCCCTGATAAAATATTTGAACGTGCCAAGGCCATGCCCCGGGTTTTGCCATCTTTCCGTTAATTATGTATGGTTCTAAGTCTGCTTCAGGGTATGAGCGTTTGCCGCACATACTTCTGTCATAGGCTTGTTCAAATAATTATAACAATTACTGCTCTTATAAAGCAATTCGAAAAATGCCTCTATAAAAATAAATGTTTAAAACTTAGCCACAAGTTAGCAAACGATAAATAAATTTACTCAAACATTGCAATTAAATATTACTTATACCTGATTCTCCTCTGCAATCTATTCGAACAACTCTCTCGGATTCACATGTGCTACTGAAGTTGCATAAGATAAAAAAAACATAAAAATGTATAAAATACCTTTTTGTATAAATACTGCTAACCTATCTCTAAAATAATCAATGCTTGGTGTGTTGTTCTCGAATGCTCCATGTTGTTTCAAGGCGATTAATTTAAATTGTTCAATATCATATGTTTTAGGCATTGCAAATGTTTTGTCAATGAAAGTTATACTGCAACATGATTAAAATTGCAGTTAAAATTGTTACATAATATGATAATTATTAACCGCAATTGGTTAATTATTAAAATTTTATACCTTTTCAAAAGATAATTACACATTTGCCGACTATTTATATCATCCCAATAAGTCGAACATATGTGAACCTCAGGTTTACCTTTATAGCTCGCCACTACAAATTTATGCTTAAATGAAACTGAAACAAAATTAATTACTTTATTAATATTGATAAAACATTTTTAAACAGTCTAACTGCCAATAAATGAATACATTACAGCAATTTTCGTCGGAATGATCAGGGCAATCTACAACTCCATCGCAATGTTTTTCTTTACTTATGCATATCTGCCTTTTGGCACATTTAAACATATCTTGAGAACATTCTGTCATTTTAAAGATGTTTAAATAATTACTAAATGAGCACTACATTGTAATTTATCGCATTTACCACAAACGGTTTCGTCATCACCGTGAGGACAGTCTTTAAAACCATCGCATAACCATTCTTTCGTTATGCATTCATAAAATTTGCATTGATATTGTTCCGGCTTGCATGCTTTTATGTTAATTTAGATAACATTAAAAAAATATATATTTTGGATTTTGGAGAGGAAACTAATTCTCTTATTCATCAGAATCATGTTAAAGTTGTATAAAGCATTGGTGAGACCCCATCTGCAATACTGCATTGAAGTGTGGTATCCCTACTTGAAGAAGGATATTGATACTTTGGAAAGGGTGCAGAGAAGAGCAACAAAGGATGCTTAAGGGTCTAGGAAATTTAAGTTATGAAGAGAGATTAATAAGATGTAAGCTTACAAATTTAGAAATAAGTAGTAAAGGTGATCTCATGGAAACGTTCAAAATGTCAACAAGAAGAGAGAATTTAAAACCTAAACATTTCTTTGAGGCCACAAAAGGTAGTTCCACGAGAGGGCATAAATGTAAGCTTTAACGGATATAAAATAAAGGACACTCTAAAGAATAACTGCTTCAGCACCAGAGTAATTAATCTTTGGAATAAAGAGCAAACAATTTATTCAGATTCGGTAAAAGTATTTAAAATACGACTATCAAAATTAAGCTAAAACGTTGGGAGTGGTTTATCACACAGACACTAAGTCTCATTAAATCACTATAAATTAAAGTTATGCAATGTTATTCATTTTTTTAAAGTTTAAGGCAATATCAATTTATTAAAAATACTCGAGCACTTATGATATCCAAAGTTATAGAAAAAATGAATTTAATGTATGGAAAAAAGAAATTTAAGTACAAACTTGAAAATAAACTCACTGCACTTCAATTCGTCTGTACCATCAGGGCAGTCTTTAACACTGTTACAAATTTTACTCGCTGGAATGCATTCGCCAAGTGGAATGCACTTGCCTATTGGACATTCTGCATAATAAATGAATTTAAATTATGTTTTTGTAACTAAAAAAAATAATTTTTTATCTTATTAATTTTTATATTATTATATACAGAATTGGTTTGCCTCTCGGATCGATAGATTAGTGCTTTGCAGATCCATGGGTGTCCGCAATATGGAGAAAGAAAAAATGCTCCATTTTGTATTTAATCAAATAATATTAAAAACATTTTCAGGCTATAAAATTTACTTAATCATATCTTTTGATCATATTTTCTTTATATTAAAGTTTATGAAATTAATCAGTGCAGAAACGTCTGAAGAATTGTTGTCATTGTCAACAAATTTTAATTTAAAATTTGAATTATATTTTTTTTGGGTCTTTAACATAATATAGCTGTATTATGCATAAAATTACTTGATAATGAATATCATTAATATTCAAAAAATAATCAACGCAAAGAATATTAATGACATAATTGTCCTTTATACCTTTTTTATGTAAGCACGATTTGCACATTTAATAGCGCTCATCACAGAATTAGGTATGTACTGATTAAAACCAGTGACAAAGTCGACATACATACTATTTTAAATATCTTATTCTGAGGACAAAAACTTCATCTGACTGGCATGACAAACATATAAATTAATTAGAAAAAATATAATACAAAGATGTCTCTAACCTGGCCTAGACATTTGGTTAAATTTATTGAATTGTTTTGAGTGTACTTCAATTTCACATAAGCCCTGAAGTTGGTGCGGTATGTTTCCACCGATCTTTTTTATTGTTAAGTACTTACCTCTTGGTTTTGGTTCTCTGCATTTCAATTCTAAAACTCCACCTAAGCATTAATTCACTCAAACAGATAAGCAAACGTAATACTGCTATTTGAAATGTTTAATCTATAAATAAATTTAATTGTGAAAATAAATAGGATGTCAATTTTCAAGTCAAAATTCAAAGAATTCGAAGAATTGACCTACTAATTTTAGTCTGTTGAGTTGTAATATTAAAGCCTTCACAGGCATCTTTCTGAAAGTTATGATCTTCATTCGAAACATAAATGATGAAATAATTAAGTGTATAAACATCTACAAAATAATGCATTTTTATTTTAAATTTCCGCACAATCGAGAAACAGGTTAATTTAAATTAATAACTCCTTAAGGCAATATCAACCAACCGGATGAATTTGGATTAAAGTAGATTACGACCTTGTCAATGTAATAATCCTCACCAAGAAATACTCGCCACCATGCAAACTCGCCTTTTTTGGCAATTATTTTGGCACATGAATCATTGTTGCCATCCACTGCTAATCCTGATGTATTCTTGAAGATTATTCCATTTTGAGAGGTTGGCTTGTTGAATGAGACTAAAAATCACACTTCCTTTCATTAATGAACTGTTTTGTGAAACTTAAAGAACTATTCATATAATAAACTACGTCGTAATTATATAAAACTAATTGTTTAAAGCGAATGAAAAATGGTGAATTATTTTGAAACCAACTTATTTCAATATCCGCAAGAATAACGACTTCACACAGAACCAGCCATTTACGAAACAATCCTCCAAACCTTTTTATCGTAACCAAATTTCCAGCAACAGGTTTATCACAGTTCAAAATGATAAACCTAGGTACTATGGATTATAAAATCAATTCTCATATTGTGTGTGTAAATGATTATGAAAACTAATTTGAATTTTAAAAAAATAAACAGAAATTGCTTCTTTAATTATGGATTCTGATGTTGCTTTCGTAATCATAGTCAAATTTTAATGCATTATTTTAGATCCCTTATGAGATTAAAAATATTTTGTGCATTTTTATATTTGGGTACGATTAATTGACGTTAAAGTTAGTTGTCACAACATTTGATAAATTTCAGATAAGGTATTTTAAGGTAATTTCAGATAATCAGAAAAGTAATTTGTTAATTTATTATTTTGTTAATTTTTGCATAAGTTCTCACCTTTGTCTTTTTTTCCTTTATATGAAACACATACATTTTCTTCAAGATTCGCAACATTTTTTGAAACAAATATTTTGAGATAATTCATGTACTTGTAATCTGAATTTATAGCAGGTTATTTAAATCAATCGCTTTTTATCAATCACATTATATAAATCTCTGGTTCAATAATCAATTTATTGCAATAAAAATTGTTATCAATTAATAAGTGGAAAAATATTTGTTGCCTAACAATCTGATCCTGCATTATAGTTTATGATGATTCTCTCAACATTATAATCTTTATCGAGTTTCACACTCCACCATGCCAGTTCATTTTCTTTACTTTCAGTTATTGCACACGAATTTATGTCTCCATCAATTGCCAAATTAGAATATTTTTCAGAAATTGTTTTACTTTGGGATGTCGAATCTCGTAAGGAATATCTGACTGTAATTATCCAACATAAATCCTTTTTGTCGTTGAAAGTTGAAAAATATACTACTTTGTTGCAATGATATCCTTTTGATTGTGACTATCAGGAAGAATAAAGTTCGGATATTCATATGCGTGGTTATTTGTCTAATTACAATAAAGATTTATTTGGATTTTTAAACTACAGTTGATGATCTTTTAATTTATACAATCTGTTTATTAAATCGGTACCTCTGTCGTTTCGTAACCGCAATTTATTTAGAAATTATTTAGAAAGATTTATGCACTCCATTAATAATCAGTGGCAAGCGTTATATTATTTAATTGATATGATTTTGATTGCTATTTGATTTCTTATCTGATAATTTTGCAGCAATAATTATATTTGACATTTTAGACTATAATTTGTAAAATTCGATTTCAGTCTTTATTTTCAATAAATAATTTTATTAAATTTTAATAAAGGCAAAAAAAAATTATTTTTTTTTTGAGCAATTTTATTAATCATCAAAATGAACAAAACAAATCAAACAAAAGAGACACCAATATACGGATTAATAAAGAACTCATGGATCAGCTTTAAGGAAACGTAAGTTTCCACTACCAAGATGACCATGATATATCAATTAATTAAGAAAACGAATAATAAACCCGTCAAATAAACAGTTAATCAAGAATACGACGAACTAAGTACAATTTGTAAAACAATTTAAACAATAAATATAATAGCATGAATGGTCCAGTCTGTGTATGATTTTTGATAGATGAAGGAATGGTGTTGTATAGTCTAGGTCCGTAACATGTTATTGAAAAGAGCTTGAGGGTAGTTTTGCAAAAGATGGACTATATTCATGGGTATGACGGAGGGAGTGTGAAAGTTTAGTGTAGTTGACACTTTCATGCATAAGACCTACAAATTTATCTGGAAGGGCATTCTTATTATAAGAGAACATAAATAGAGCAGTTTGAAGACTATGTATTTGTCGAAGAGTTAATAAATTGTTATTCATAAAAGTAAAATCTGTATGAGATGAAATTGGCAGTGAGAATATTATACGGATGATACGCTTTTGTAAAATATATAGTTGGTTTAAACGAATGTGATAAGTAGATGCCCATACAATATTACAGTAAGTGAGATATGGATAAATAAGGGAAAAATATAATAGTAATGCTGTCTTGGTATTTACCAAAGGACGGATTCTGGCAATGATACCAATATTCCTTGCTATTCGACCCTTTATATATTTTATGTATGCATGCCAGGATAGATGTTCATCAAGTATAACACCAAGATAACGAAAGGTAGTGACTCTCATAAGACCAATATTATTATATATTAGCCAAACTTGTTCTTCTTAATCCCTATCTCACCAGCTCCGAGGCCCTGACACAATTGCATTGGCTCCCCATCCATCTTCGCATCATCTACAAAATATCTCTACTCACTTATCGAACATTAACTACATTCAACCCCCCTTATCTCCAATATCATAAGTTAGCGGTTCTCAACCTGTGGGTCGCGACCCCCATGGGGGTAGCTTGACGTTTTTGCCAGAGGTTGCCCGAGACAGTAAGAGTTTAACAAATATTTTTAAAAATCTTAATTTTGATAAAACCTAAACCTTACAATTGTTAACTCTATATATAATTTTGATTAAAATACTTATTTCTAGTACAAGTTATTTTATGTAGTGCCCAATGATCAGCCCTATTTTGTACGATATTGCGTTGCTTAATCCATATCCAATTCTTCCTTTTCCATTAAAATTTTAATTTATTGCAGGGACGTCATTTCAGCATTTTCTAAGGGAGGCAAACGCAACTTGAGAAGACAACCTTTTTTTGCTTCTAGCTCAAAATTCAGGGGGGAAGGCTGTTATCTAGTCCCACAAATCACGTCCCTGGTTTGTTGATCATAGATTCGAAATACAGGAGTATACCTAATGTTGAAGAGGATATTTATTAAGTATGTAGAAGACCAAAGCCTCTCACCTGCCCGCTATCAAACAGCAAAACATTGAGGAAATAAACGAGAGATTCAATCAGTAGTAAACGAGAAAAGGTGACAAGTCATATTCATTGAGAAGGGAGGTGAAGCGACTATAGGTGCTGGCTGATACTATGCTATTAGGTATTCCAGATGTTAATTATCTGATTTGTGAAAAATATTTGGTGTTATCTATTGCGCAAAAATATGACCTTAGTTTAAATTGATGATCTCTAGTTGATGCGTAGTTTGCAAAATGAATATGGTTTTTAAGGTGAGTTGATATTAAATTATTGATGATCCTGTATAATAAGCAGAAGTCAGCTATTAAACGGCGTTCAAGCGATTTAAGTTGTAGAGCCTTGAGCCGATCATGGTACTTTAGCTGTCCAACAACAGGGATGGCCTTGGTAATTTTTTTGGATGTTTTCAATGTTCTCGATGAGGTATGGTGAGGGTTCCATACCTGACTGCTGTTTTCAAGGATTGGTCTGACATATACCCAGAAAGCTTTGGTGAGAAGATTCTTGTCCCTGGAGGTGAATGATTTGAGAATCAGTCTTGAACGGACAACTAATACTCACAGCAGTTGTACTAGACCGAATCTTAGTTGTCAAAAATTTTAACTTCTTCAATGAAGTCTGAGTTGACATTGAGACTGACGATGCAGATTCATCACCAGAACCAGACACATACTGCCTGATCTGAATCTTCCTTGCTTTCACAAACGGTTGCGATGTACAGCTTAGCTTTTAGTTGTTAGTTCTGCATGCAGCAGAAGTGCACATTCCTGTGACATAATTGCTTGTGCCATTGTCGGATCAAGCAAACATGATGATGCTGGAATTGGATTAAAGTCGTCAGCAATTGGGTCAAAAAGTGTGGCAAACCGAAATCGAAGACCATGCAGCATGCTTGAGTTTAACGTCTTTGCAGATGTGTGCTGCTGTAGATGGCACTTAAGGTTCAAAATACAAGGAATTAAACTCGAGAGACTGTGCATCACCTTGTAAAATATCCGTTTGAATGGCGAAGAAGAACCTTCTTGTGAAGACGTTTCAAATGGGCAGCGAAGTTGCTGGTGTTTTTGCCAGCAAATGTAGCTTCACACGCCACTTTTGTAGTATCATCCACCACCAGACAAGTTGATCTCTTGCAAACTTTGTCATACGAAAAATATTCCCAGAATAAGCTATCTCTTTTTCTACCACTAAGTGATTTCCACACTGACTGCTGACTGAAATAAGTGTTATAACCCGCTGTAGCTTACCTGACAAATACTAACTACCAACTACCTAATGCGCAACTCGAACTAGAACTGTTTTATTGAAACAACTGCTGTCTCAATCTGCATTCCAGAAGATCAGACTTTTTGAAAGTCGAAGTAGATTATGTCTGTTTGCTGACGTCGTTGCTGTGAAGTGGTCCAGTCATAAACACACTCTTGCAAATTTATGGTGGTCTGAATGTTGTTGAGGAGATATTAAGTCCAGAGAGATTAAATAATGTAGAATCGTTTTGTTTATTATTTTTTCCAGAACTCGACAGTAGGTACATGACAAAAAGATATGTCATTAGTTCGAGGGGCTAGATGTTGGACTTTTCTTGTGGATGAGAATGACATGAGCTGTTTTCCAGATTGTGGGCATAAATCCACTATTAAGGGAGAAATTAAAGATATGATGAAGTGGGTATGACAAGCTAAAAGCACAGCTTTTTAACAAAATATTAGGAATGTGGTCGGGGCCTTGTGAGCAAGAACGTTCCAGCTGTCTCAAAGTCTGTAAGACAGCATCATGAGGGATTAGGACTTTATCCATGATTTTGGTAGAACGTCTAGTAAGGTCGTATGTAGCTCCATCATCAGCTGTAAAAACGCTAGAGAAATAGGTGTTGAATGTGTCAGCTATTTCCATTGAATTTGAAGTCATACTTCCATCATGTTTTGTTATTTCTCCAATCGATGAGTGACAAAAAAGCTTGTTATTAACATATCTGTAGAAGCTGCCTAAATTATTCTTTCTAATGAGATGTTTTTCACTCTTGGCCCGATAAGCCGCGAGTTGATTAGTGCATTTTTTGAAAACTTAGTATATTTGGTTTATCTTTGAAAATCAGGACTAGATTTCTACTTGCGCCAGTATTTGAGTTTAATTTTGTAAAGTTTTTTTTTGAAGTATGGTTTTATATGGAAGTTTTCTGATATTTTCGGAGCCCTTGAAGACGAAGGGAACATACAATTTGATGCCCTCTTTCAGACATAGGATACAATTTGACCAACACTCCTCAACTGAAAGACAACTCTGAAAATCGTGATTCCAATCGATCCCAAATATGAAGTTGTTCAAGCTAATGCACTTTGTTAAAGTCATGGTAGCCATGCGATGACATATACGTATGTGGAGTTGTATCATTCAGGCGGAAAGTGATGTTGTGGTCTGACAAGGCAAGTGGGCAAGTTACCTCAATCGTTGAAATTAGTAGTGGGTCATTAGACAAGATCAGGTCGAGAGTGTTGTTATTTTGTATTGTAGAGTTGACAAATTGATGAAGACCGAGGTCGTTGATGAGCTCCAGAAATATCTTGCAGATAGAGTTTTTAGGAGCCGATGTAAATTCCCATAAGAGCTTAAAAAAGTTAAAGTCTCCCATAAAACAGAGCTTGTGATTGCCTAAATAGAGATGCCTCAAGCATTTAATGCTGTCTGTAGCATATTGTTCAACAGCCAGATTGAATCCTCCGCTTCGATAGTAACCAATAAAGCGGTGGTTTTGAGAGCCAATCCTTGAGTCTACACAAACAATTTCAATGTGGGAATAATCCGGAGGTACTTGAACGGTTCAAGTTGAACCTGATGATATTTTAATGTTTTTGATGATAAGAGCAACTCCTTCTCTTCTTAAAAGTTTACACCATCGGACAGCGGTGAAACCATTAGGTAGAAAAGGGTACTAGGCACGTCATTTCAGAGCCATGTTTCAGGCAGACAAAAGATGTTTGGGTTGAAATTGTGAAGAAATAAATAGATCTCGGTGGATATTATTCGCAGAAACTGAAGAAACAGTTGGGTCCAGGAAATTAAACTTTGGATCATAAATAAAACTTGGATAACTAAGAGACTTTTGGTGAAATGAAACTGTGACACCAAGTCTTCCGGATTTAGACATAATAAGAGACAATCGCTCAGAAAATCAACAGAAATTAATCCAAACAGGTTAATTTATTAAATTCAAACATTAATCTCCACGTTTTTTCTTATTTAAAGCTTTTTTTAAAATGTTTAAATGCAATTGTGAAATATGCGTTTCAATTGGAATCATTATAATATTTACAAGCCAAAGTCATAACGCAACAATAAAGTTAATTGAGTGAAAGGTAGCCCATTCAATTTTATTGTTGGGGGTCGCCAAAGCATGGCAAGTGCTGCCGAGGGGTCGCAGCGCCAAAAAGGTTGAAAACCGCTGCCCTAAGTTGTCAACGAAACATTAAATAACCTATTGCCTCTTTTGACCTAAAAAATATCATAATTTTGTGAATGAGAAATGTCTGTTCAAATATCACCCTCCACCATGCATGTTCAGTTTTGTTTACTTCTGCGACGATTGAACAGGTATGTCTATATCCATCGATTGCCAAATTAGAATCTTGGGATTCTACTTTGAATAGTTCTCGTAAGCTTTGTGTATGGTACTAAAAATTTAATTCAATGTTATCTGCTTATTCATTCATTTATATTTAATATTTTTAAGTATTAGAAACATTATTATTAAAATGTTGCCGACTAATTTAATCGAGATTGTTTAATTGACAACAAAATTAAACATTACAAATCACCATTGCTGTTGATTTAAATAATAAATAAGGTATTTTTTGAAATATAAAACAGGTAGAATAAATAATAAATTATTTATCAAACCTTTAAAAGTTAATGAAGTCCTGACAAAGAGAAACACCAATATCACAAACTTCATACTGGAAACTATTGGCTTGAACATACTGATGCAATGAATTTAATTAATTTTCTTAAGAAAATAAATGAATTAGAAATGCGTTGAATCTCTCTTTATTTGCTCATTATCACTGATTTAAACCTGCTGAGTTGAAATGTCAGATAGCGAAGATTAATTTCAGTTGTGACTCTGGCGACAGGCCATAAACCTTTCTTGTTTTTATGTTTTTAGAACTTATTAGTTATCATCTTTTTAGGACTATGAGGATTTCAAATATGTTAGGCTATATCAACTCAGCCGGGCATCCATCAATAGTTTAGATAAGATCTCCCCGGTTTCCTAGAATAATGCAGGACTCGTATTCGGCAAATAATAGCAATAAATGGAATGTTTTATAATTGTATTAATAACAATAATAATAATAATAATAATATTTATGTGAAGTAATCAGGGTAATAGATAGAATCGAATATAAACTCATTTATTATCAGCGATTAACTTTATCATTTAATTTAGTTGAACGTTGTTGCTTTGTAAAATAACATTCGAAACGATCTTGTTAGACTCTAATAATTATGTTTAATCTATTTGCATATTGGAATAATTTTTAAAATTATGTTTCTTGTAAATGAATTTTTACATAACTTTAAACAGATAAAATGTAATCCACATTAAATCATCTTCCAATTTATAATGAATAAAATAAAATAATTAATGTTTAAATAAATTTAATTTGACTAAGGGGTCTTGTAATATGTGTTTTATTTAAAGCATAAAGAGTATTTTATAACTATTGCCTTAACAAGTAATTGCCCACTTTCTAACTGAGCAATCAATTAATAAAATCAGATTCGTATAAATATAAACTAGGCATTCATTACATTAACGTAATTTGTAATAATAGCGAGATATTATTTTCATACTAAATAAATAATTCATAATAAAGTCATGATATCAAAGAAACCTAAATGTAAATCAAAAAGAAAACATGGCTCGGTAACAATTACGTTAATCGAACCTTAACGCATTAAGCTTTAATTACTATTCTTCAACTATGTTTATAGTATTTCAACTCTTCTTAAGCTAAAACCGAATTATTCCAAAACCTATTTTTGAATTACATCTTTGATAATAACAAAAACACAAATAAACATATTTTGTGTTAATTAAAACTTATAACATAAGTGTGCATGTGATATGATACGACACTGCCAAAGAGATGATAATTATTCTACCGAAAGTCTGGTTTATCCTGGCCATTGTGTTATTCTTTGTTTCATACTCGAGTACTGAATTATCATGTGACAAAATTAAATTAAAAAATTAATGAACAGCATCTTAACACCTAATAAAATGTATACCTTCCTTAATTGAATTTATGTAAACACCGACTTTGGTTAGAATGCTAATGGTACAAGCATCCGTTTTTGTACCAATTTCAAATTCATTAGCCAATGCTACCTGATGCCAAATGTTGAACTTGTCTTTGCAAACCAAAGGACTTCCTCTGTCACCCTAAAAAAAGCTTAATTTATTAACTGTCATTGGTTCATAAAAAAAAAAACTGTCGCTCAAATTTAACCCAACAAATATTAATTCTATCTCTTGTCGGCACACTGCCTGCACAGATCAAATTATTATTCTTCAAAATATTTAAATAATTCTCTTCAGTGTCTGCACCGATACTGGCCATATTCTTCGCACACAAAGAGTCAGACATCAAATTCATTCTTCCTTGCATCAAATAAAGTGGATTCTTATGTTCTAAAATAGCATTAATGTATTATCTATGACATTATAAAGTCCGAGCATGCAAAAATCATTTAAAGTGGACATCGCCAAACCTATATCGGTTGTGCCAAAGCCAGTCAAAACACAATAACGATAAAATCTGATATCCTTGTTCCATAATGCATTTCTTGGTAAGCAGATTGGAATGACAGTTTTAGAAAATTTGATCGGTTCAGAGAGCCTTAATAATCCGATGTCATTCTCTAAGTCACCCATAAAACTTGGATGGTTGACAATATGAGAAACTTTAAAGCTTTTTGCGTCGGCGTCATTAAATTTGTTAGTCCCTACTTTAACAGTTAAGTCCCTCCCATTTCTGTTTGAAAATAAAATTTCATGCATTTTAAGATCCTGGAACATTTAAACATTTGCAAGCCTTAACCTTTATCATTGAGTTTCAAGGAATATAAATTGTAAATTACATTACATGATTCAGTTTTTGGAGATAAGATAAGTTGAAGGTTTTTGAAACCTGTTCAACTGCAGCCACACGCACTAAGTCAAACGATTAAATGTTAAAAAAAAACAAATCAGCCTCTAAAACAAAATGTTAAACATATGACTTAATAATAAAATCTGCAAGCAAATAAAATGACGCCGACTTTGAACATCGGGCGGCAGTAAGTATCCATCTATCGTTTATAATGCTCCCCCCACAAACGTGTTTCTCTTTATCCAATATTTGAACGACCCATGGCCAGGCTCCAAGTTTTGCAGCATTTCCATTAATGATATACGGCCCGAGTTCTTTATCACTAAATGATCGAATTCCACATTGATCTAACGAGAAAGCATAAAAATCAGAATGTATAAAATGATCCCCTCCTTAAATTATAAGAGCAATTTGTTTAAACCTATCTTCTATTATAGAAGAAACAATAAAACAAATTGTTCAAATTATTTAATTATCTCTTTTTCATTCTTAATCAGTTTCTTTAATAATTATGTTGTGCAAAAATAAACTTCACTATTCGGTTCGTCCCAGTCGCACTCCAGTACCACGGATTGTCTGCACCAGCCGACTCTAATATGGATACAAGATTTGATGTCAATTAATAAACAAAAATTAAAATTATATCAATGTCAAACATCCTCCCAAAATGGTCCATGCTCGGTCTGTTATTTCTGAATTTCATAGGTTGGTGATTTCTGAACAAAATAGCTTTCTCTTCTCTTTTCAGATTTTTTTCACGGTAATTTCCTATCATTCTAAAAATTTAAGTCGTAAAATATGTTTGTATGTTTCAAAATTTACTCAAAGATAAATAATAATAATCACCAATTGTATAAAAATAATAATTATTATTATTCAATGACATTAATTATTAGTAATTATTATTATTAAACAAAGATAATACTTGGCACTAGACAACATACTTTCCCGTAAGGTGATAACATATGTCAGCTGCAAGTCGAGATGCCCAATTTCTTGAGCACACATAATAATCCTTAACTCCATAAAATGTTGCCTTTAAGACATTTTTACCTTCTTCGCGAATTATTTGGACTGTAGTTAAATAAAAAAGCTTCTAATAAACTATTGATGACTTTAGTAAAACTAAACAAACTGTTCTTATTTATGTAATTTATCTTAACCTTTTTATTTTAATTCCTTAAACTTAATATAAACTTAAATACAGATCAGAATTATAAACAATACAAACTGATAAGCATCCATATGTCCAGTTAGCTATTAAAACTAAATTAATAGCAATAATAACTAATAAAATGGTACAAAAATAGTTCAGAATTTAATATTAAAATACTTAAGTCTGATTTGATAGTTAATATAAAAATCATATTTTCCTACAACAATCTTCTTCGTCACTGTAGTCACTGCAATCATCGAGACCATCGCAACGCTTACGTTTTTCGATGCATCGTGTTTTCCTGTCACACTCAAATTCCTTATCAACATTACACCGCTTAGCTGAAACATGCAAAAACTTCTAGTCAATTAGGGTTTAAGTTAAGGTTTAGTTAATTTAGGGTTTTAATGGTAAATTTTGCTAACTTTTGCAATTTTGATCTTCGTCATCATTGGATTGACAATCCTTAATTCCGTCACATAACCATTCTCCAGGAATGCAGAGTCCGTCCATGCACTTAAAATCGTCATTTTGACATGCTTGTAAAAGTTAATTATTTATGTTCAGCATAAGTACAAAGTTTCAGATGAGCCACTTTCTTGGAATTGTTTTAAATCAATTAATAAATGTTTAAATTCATAAGGTAATGGAAAACAGTGACACATTATTTAAATGATTTTAACGTAATATTTAAAAATACGATGACTTTTTCGGAAAAACTTCAAGCAGGGAATCAACGAGGACTCGTGATCGTTGATCGATTAAATTAGTCTAAGCAGTAAGAGCAGCTAAACAAAGCTAAGTTAATATTAACAATGAGAAGTCAGATGGAAACGTTTGATTTCAATTAAATGAAAAAATGGGATAAAATTTCATTTAAGAAATAACAAAATTACATTAGGAATACCGAAAGATGCACGAGAAGAAAGTGAGCAAATAGAAATATTCAAAACGCCAAAGAAAATAGTGCCTGACCGGTGAAGATGTTAATTTGATAAAATTTAATGTATTTTGGAGATCTTACCACAAAATTACAAATAAATAAATGATAAGTAGAATAAAATTGTAGAAAACTAACTGCAATTTAGTTCATCAACTCCATTTGGACAATCTATAACTTTATCGCACTGTTTTGTTTTTGGAATACAAGAAACATGTGAAAAAACATCACAAAATATTTCGTCCTTTGCGCATATGTCCTTTATTTCTTTGTTTAATTTTAAGTTTTAATTAAATAAAATAAATCATGTATAACTCATATATTAAACATTAATATCAATAAACATAATAAATGCGGTTATAATAAACATTTTGCAAATTACAGTTATATATTTACTATTCTATGCAGCCAGTAAATAAGTTTTCGAGGCAAATAACTTAACTAAGAATGTAGTTACATTCAAACATTATCTAATTACATTATTTAAACAAAATTTTATCGATTATTTGTAGTCAATCAACCAAACCGCTGAGATCTTGAACTTGATCAATTTTTGTGAAATTGGCTATGACATTTACTTCGCAAAGCATCAGTACTTTGACATTTAGGCCTCCGTATTTCTTGATAGTAACAGAGTTGCCGACCGGATTGGGAGTAACGCATAATACATCAATATAGTTCTCTAAATAAAAGAAATTAATTAACATGTTCTCCTACGAATATTAAAGCTAAAATGTGAATATCAAAATTTTGTAAAATATCAAACAGATTCTAAAATATTGCTATTGAATTCTAAGTATATTTATTTGAGGAGAATATAATTAGCAGTTATTTTGTTACTTGATGTGTGTGATGGATCTTCTCCAGCATCTCCACAAAGATATTTTTCATAATCGCCATCATTGGAAACGTATATCTTGAGAAAAGTTTGATCTTTGATAACTATAATAAATGAAAAAAGTTGTTCAAAAAGCATTTTAAAGACGTTGTTTAGGTAATCCACGCTTAGTCCTACACAACACAAAACAAATTTATTTTAAAAAAACGAAACATAACCTGTTTTGTTTTGATTAAAAAATATTAATATTTTTTGAATGGGATAGTTATCATTCAGTTCAACTCGCCACCAAGCTGGATCATCCGCATTAATTCTAGCACATGTTTCATTGTCACCGTCTACTGCGAGCACTGCGCTCACTTTATTGATGCCTGTATGCGCTGCTTGCGTGGCAGGTCGATCAAATGATACGATGTCTGAAATATTTTGAACTAAAAATAAAAATACTCTTTTGTTTGTTGATTAAATTAAATTTATAGTTCCCAAAAAGAACATTCGTTTGAATGCCATACGTAATGAGGCAAGATTCGGATTTAAGAATAATTGCTAAAATTGTTATTAAAAGTATATTAATTTTATGGTTGCGAAAGTATTGAGAAAAAAGCTTACTTAATCCTGTTGCATATACTTTCACCTCGCAGAGCATCAACGAACGGAATAACTTTCCATATTTTTGTATCGTTATAATTTTACCAGTTATTGGCTTATCACAAAAAAGCGTTACTGAGTCATCTGAGAAAGATATTGTTAAATCTAATGTACAATTATTTCTAAGGAGTTTAATTAACCATTACCTGTATTTATTTTATGATATTTTGATGCCTTAGTTTCTATTGTAAACACTTATTTTATTGCATTTTAATCCTTATTAGATAATAGTATGCTTAATGCGTGATGCGAAATTTTTGTGCCTAATTAATTAATTACCAAATAATTCATAAAGACAATTAGTGATTTTGCTGAAAATACGCTCCAGAGAGCGTAACGAGATCAGGGCCGAAACGCTTCTTCTGAAAAATCTCTTAAGCAGCTCCACACTGAAGTCTCTAATATACGAGCTGAGGCGTAAGCCATTTGACAAACAGGAAAGACTTGTGACAACCCGGAATGACAGGTGACATTCGGAGAGACAAGAGTAGGACAAGCAATCCAGGGGCACTGGTTATTGCTACGTCTACAACCAATGCCGAAAAGAGGGGTAGTATGACGAGTCTATCGACAACATCGTGGTAATTGACACGGCTTTAACTTGGAGTTTGGACAACAAAGCGCAAGAATTTAAATGTGTTTGAGGGAGATTATTCAGAACAGAGAAAGACTTAAAGATCCATATCAACAAGAAAAGCTTGAAACAAATCAGCGCCAGGACCAAATGGGATCCCCTACCTTCTCTGCAATCTACAATCAAATAAATAAATAAACCTTCAGTAGTGCAAATCATCCTAGTTATGCAACGGACTTTAATCAAATAAATAAAGAGACGTTCAGTACGTCAAGAAAAGAGGTGGAAGGAAGAAGTAAGAAGCAAAGAAGAGGTGAAGAAAAGGTGGAAAAGAGATTGTAGCAAAGAAGCAAGCCAGATGAGACACCCGGCTGATCACCGGGTGCGCCCAAGAGAGCATGAGGAGATCAGGGCCGATACGCTTAAACACTCCTCTGAAAATTCTCAGCTGCAGCTCCACACTGGAGTTTCCTAATATACTTAATATACTTCTTAAAGACAACTAGTAATTTTGCTGAAAATTCAAACTTTAATTCAAATAGTGCAATCACATTATTTTTTGTCAACCACTTGAAGAAGCTCATGATAAGGTTTAATCTAAGGTCGAACTCACTTAGTCGATCAAAACTAAAACCGACAACAGCTTGTTCTTGTGAGTAACTGTTTTAATTTACGCAGAATGTCGTCAAAAAAATGGTTAAAATGCTGGTTTCAAATTTCTCTATCTCTTACAAATGTTTGCTATTCAGTTACAAGAAATAGAGTAGAGACAATATGAATTATTTATTCGTATGTATTTTACTAAGTTTCTAACCTTTTTTATTTATTCCGTCGAACATCGTGCACATATTTTCCTGTGGATTTGTCGTATTATCGGAAATGTATGCACTTAAAAATCGTTTATAGTCTCTTTCTAAAAAAATCGCATGAATTAATATAAAAAATATATGTACTTAGTACATATGATATTAGAAGTCTATCAAACTAATTAATTTCTTTTTTTTACTACTGTAATGAGTTTCATATTAAAGCTTCACATATAAAAAATACTACGTAGCAGGGTAATTCCATTACATAACTGAGTAGCATAGCTCTTCTTATTAGGGAATTCTAATTTCAAATTTCCTACCTGTTTCTTGATAAGCCTTGAAGAAAATCACAATTTTGTAAAAAGTAAAAGATCTTCGGAGTTCCATTTTCCACCAGGCATGTTCATTTTCTTTTGCTCCCGTGGCCAATGAACATGTGTGCTTAGATCCATCGATTGCGAGTTGAGCATGTTGATCTACCAAAACCTTACTTTGAAACACAAGGGTATTCTTTGGAATTGGCACTGAAAATGTTCTATTTATAAACCATTGCATTGGCCAAATAACTTGTGTCCAATTTTGGACGTATAAATTAGATAGAATTTAAAATAAATAACCACAAAAGCTTCAAACCTTCAAAACCTGATGAAGTCATAAAACACAAAAGAAACATAGCGTAAAATAATGTTTGCTTCATTCTAGAAGCAAATTTAACAAGTCAAATATTCAAATTGCATTTAAGAACATTTCATCTGCCCGTAATCTTTATAGATAAGCAAGCCAGTTGAAGTTAAATAAAAGATAGTTACTATTTATTATTGTTTTAATAAATAAAAATTTTTTTAGTAAAAATTGCTTGTTACCCATTTAGTATTTTAGATAATTGTCAAATTGTCTTAATTTAAATCCTACGTAACCATTCTTCCATTATCAATAAAATAATTCGCGTAAGAACTTGTAAAAATTAAGATTTTATTTACATTGTCATTGATTAAGCAACCGATTTACCCATGTTTTGTTTATTTTTCTTGTTAATCATTTATATAGCGCTATAGTAGAGCAAGTCATAAATATGATTTTCGCCTCTAAAATCCTTTTCGATAGCTGACGTTAAGTAATGAGCGATCGAAGTATATTGTTCTCTAACTTTCATTTTTAGAAGCATTATAAGTTGCAGGAATAAAATTTGAAAATCTCTCGAGGACAATTTGCATGTTCAATAGGAAATCTAACTAGTCATTACAGATAAACACCAGATCGCAAAGCCGATTCAATAATACACTTAAAACCTTTCTAATAAAATTATTCACTTGCAAAGTCCTTAGAAAACGCTAGTAATTAATTTGAACTTTGCATGCAGATTTCAAGGTCAAGAAATACTAGATAATAAAACAGAAACAGTTAAAAATATTTTGTTCAAATTTATAACGGTAAGTAGAGTAACACGATATTATAAAAAATGGTATTATTCCAATAAATGTCTGAAATATTCTGGCAATCTCGTTAAATTTGTCTTGATTTTCCAGAACTAAAGAACAAAAAAGTAGGTAAGTGAACCACTCATGTATAGTTAAAGTTTAACGACGATACGTTTACCTTTTTTTAATAAAGTCTATGTGATGATCGACTCTAGTTAGAAGTGTGTTGGTACACTCTTCTTTGTTTCTACCAGATTCAAATACTTCAGCTACCTGATACCAAACACCAAACCTGTCTTTCCAAGACAATAGACTGCCGAGATAACCCTGCAAAAATAAATAATTTAATGAATCATAATGCAAAAAAAAATGTTCAATCGGTTTTTAACCCAGCAAGCATTAATTCCATCTCTTGTCGGTGCACTGCCGGCACATATAAAATTATTTTTCCTCAATGCTCTTGCGTAATTGTTTTCAGTATCTTCACCTATACTGGCTATACTATACAAATTCTTCACGCACTTATAGGAAGACCTTAAATTCATTTTTCCTTGCATCAAAAAGAGTGGATCCTTACATTCTGAAATTGTGTTTAGAGTTTTAGTGTGATTTATGTTATGTCCATGTCTTCACTTCCCGTGGGATTTTCATCTGCCTCTAACATGCAACATAAAACATTCATGAGTTGTTTTGAAATATCTGCAATGCTTGTTGTAAACAACTGTAGTAATTATAGACCAACTTTTTGTTGTTTCAACTGTAGTTGTTTACGTTACATTTAATAACTACAACCATGAATAACAAAAACAAAACTCACCCAAAAATTCAAAACAACCAAAACTCGCTCAGCTACAAACTCCATTCTCAAAACTAAAAGTGAACAATTCAGGTTCCTAATGGTGCATCCCGTTCAAGCACGGAGTCTTTTGAAATATAACGTACCTGAGGTGAACCTGTATTTAGGGTTCAGTGTCGACTTTATGTTGTTTCTTTTCGTTGAACTCTTTGTAGCGAGATAAAATTTTGATTTCATTTTGATCCAATCGCTCCACCGTGATTGTATTCTTTCTAGCTGGTAACTTTGAACGGTCTTTGAAATGGTGCTTCCAGTGGCTGCCGTAATCTATCAATTCTTACCCAGACGAATTGCCCCGGGGTGTATCTTGACTTTGCTGTGATTGGATCGTTGTGGATTCCACATGAAAGTGTGGTGAAGTCGATCTGGCGTGTTTATACAGCTTGTTGATGACCAAAATTTGTTCTTGTATGGCGGGTGTTTTGTTGCTCATGAACGCACGCGGAATAAGAACATGGGATCCGGTTATGGCAGTAAATGGAAAAATTTCATTTTCGTTAGGCATGGCTATGACTGCTAAGCAAACCATCGGTAGTGCAATCATCCATTCATCGCCAGCAGCCATCAGTAACTTCTTTAGAGTTCTGTGCCATATTCCGTTAGATTGATGCTGTTTTGCGCAAATTATTAAAACCAATAGATGTGGACAAGGCCTTGAATAAATGACTTCCTTGGTCAGTAGTGAGTCAAAAAAGAACACCGAAACGACTGAGCCAGTTATCCAAGAACGCTTCTGCAACTGTTTCTGCTGTGCCATTTGAATATGTTATGTACTAGACAGACAGCCTCAGAGAGAGAGGGAGATAGCTACCAAAGGTTTTGCCCTTGTTCTCTTTCATTTTTGGCCAAAAATATCCTTTTACAAAGTGAGCAAGATCATGAAAGTGTCTGAATATCAAAAACCTATTTATCTAATTCGTGTTGTGTAAAGTTTTCCTTATTTGACTTCTTCATCATCATTGACTTGCGTCTTTGCAATGCTTTCCATATCTGGATTGGAGCGCGTCGGCAGGTTGACTTTACCAAGGCGTGCAGGTTGGCCGATTAAGTTGCGTGCCTGCAAATGGCGGTAATGGAAAAAGTTGCAATGTTTCGTGTTCGAAACCCAGCCTGCACTGCCACAAGCGCCCTTCATAATGACTTCAAGAAGTGACTCTGATGTTATGCCTATGGTATTATATAAATGAAGCACAATTACGATTACAATTATCTGCACTTTTGATAAAGTGCAATTCCGTTACATATTCCATAATCACCGTTAAGTCTCTGCCTTTTGATCTCTGGAACTGTGGAATGCTTACTGAAGTGGTCGTAAATAAAACCTTACCGAAACATGTCGAAACATACCTTACTCAACCAAATGTACAATCTATGAGCTTCCTTCCAACAAATCCTTTGGAGATAATAAAACTTTCTCGTACACTCAAAATATCACATAGCTGTGGTA
This sequence comes from Whitmania pigra, assembly GCA_021613335.1. Classification (NCBI taxonomy): domain Eukaryota; kingdom Metazoa; phylum Annelida; class Clitellata; order Hirudinida; family Haemopidae; genus Whitmania; species Whitmania pigra. The sequence goes on along the minus strand of JAJTWR010000143.1, from coordinate 3,471 downwards.
TTGATGATATTGATCCACATATTGTACATGAATTCATACCTTTAATTGCAGACCCTTTATCGTCAATATTTAATTGTTCTTTTTGCACTGGTCTTGTCCCTCCAGAATTAAAATGTGCTAAAGTCATCCGATACATAAATCTGGAGATTATAGTCAATTCAATAATTATAGACCAATTTCCATCATACCGTATTTTTCTAAACTCATTGAAAAAATTGCACATAATAGGTTATATGAATATTTTGACAAATTTAATCTTCTTAACACTTTACAATTTGGTTTTAGGAAAAATCATTCTACCTATATGCCTCTTTTATTACTTCAATCTGATATTTCTAATGCTGTAGCTTCTGGAAAAGTTCTCATTGCCTGTTTTCTTGATCTAAAAAAGGCCTTTGATTCTGTGAATCACCAAATTCTATTTTTTTAACTTGAATATTATGGTGTTAGAGGCATAGTTTTAAACTGGTACATTGATTATTTAGCTAGTAGAAATAACACAGACTCTGAAGATCTCATTGTAAATTATGGTGTACCTCAAGGATCTATTTCAGGTCCACTTCTTATTCTTGTGTATACGAATGATTTCAACTGTACATCTAATTTGTTCAAGGCATTATTGTATGCTGATGACATCGCTGTTTATACCTCCGGTGATCTTATTCAATATTTAAATAAGGAACTTCATAACATCAATAACTGGATTATTGCTAATTGACTTACACTTAACATAGCCAAATCAAATTTCATTATTTTTCATTCTCCAAAAAAGGCCATACTTTGTAACTCTCCTCCTTCCATAAATAATATTGATCTTGTAAGAGTCACTACCTTTCGTTATCTTGGTGTTATACTTGATGAACATCTATCCTGGCATGCACACATAAAATATATACAGGACCGAATAGCTAGGAATATTGGTATCATTGCCAGAATCCGTCCTTTTGTAAATACCAAGACAGCATTACTATTATATTTTTCCTTTATTTGTCCATATCTTACTTACTGTAATATTGTATGGGCATCTACTTATCACACTCGTTTAAACCAACTATATATTTTACAAAAGCGTATCATCCGTATAATATTCTCACTGCCAATTTCATCTCATACAGATTTTACTTTTATGAATAACAATTTATTAACTCTTCGACAAATACATAGTCTTCAAACTGCCCTATTTATGTTCTCTTATAATAAGAATGCCCTTCCAGATAAATTTGTGGGTCTTATGTCTGAAAGTGTCAACTACACCAAACCTTCACACTCCCTCCGTCATACCCATGAATATAGTCCATCTTTTGCCAAAACCACCCTCAAGCTCTTTTCAATAACATGTTACGGACCTAGACTATACAACACCATTCCTTAATCTATCAAAAATCATACACAGACTGGACCATTCATGCTATTATATTTATTATTTAAATTGTCCTACAAATTGTACTTAGTTCGTGGTATTCTTGATTAACTGTTTATTTTACGGGTTTATTATTCGTTTTCTTAATTAATTGACATTTCAGGGTCAGCTTGCTAGCGGAAGTTTGCTTTTCCTTAAAGCTGAATGGATCCTTCCTTAGAGCTCATGGATCAAGCTCTTTATTAACCCGTACATTGGTGTCTCTTTTGTTTGATTTGTTTTGTTCATTTTGATGATTAATAAAATTGCTTAAATTGAAAAAAAAATAATAAATGAACCATCAACGAGTATTTGAACATTGTAACATTTATATTAATAATTCTGTTATATCTCGTGTCGAATCTTGTAAATTTCTTGGAGTCATTATAGACCAACATCTCTCATTCAAGCAAGATATTCAGTATATAACGGCAAAGATTTCTAAAAATATTGGCATAATTTATCGCATACGTTGTTATATAAACATAAAAACAGTAATTACATTGTATTATTCACTTATCTATCCATATTTAAACTATTGCAACTTAATTTGGGCTTGTAACTACTCAACTTGTTTAAAACCTTTACTTAATCTTCAGAAAAAATGTTTACGTGTTGCTCTTTGTTTGCCATATAACTCTCATACCGATCATGCATTTGTAAATTTAAACATACTTAAAATTCATCAAATAAATAATTTCCATTTGGCCATTCTCATGTACAAAGTAGATCACCACATGTTGCTTCGTCTTTTCGATGGTTTGTTTACAAAAATATCCTCTTTACATACATACTCTGTTCGATCGTCAAACAATTATAGATCAGCTTTTGCTAAATCTGTCACTGGTTCTCGTAGTATTGTTTGCATGAGTCCAAAGATTTACTCTACTGTTCCATGTGGTATCACCAACCTATCTAATCTTTACAGTTTTAAGAAGGCATTAAAACACTTTATTATTAACTCTAAATAACCATGTTTATTACTCAAAATTACTTTGTTATTTATTACATTTTTAGAACATTGAAACGCAACTATATTCATCAATGATAATAGGACGTCAGTTAGCGGGAATTTTTTTCCCTTATGTCGTTCCTTTTTTTTTCCTTTCGGTATTTCCAACTTGTCTTGTTTTGTGTTTCAATAATAAAAGGAAGAAAAAAAAATTGAAATTTGGAATAAAAAAAGCAAAATGCATTTATTATCATGAAACCAAAAAACATTATTTATAACAATTGCAATAGTGATAATTTATAAAATAATTTTATATATTTATTTTTTTTAAGCGTCCCTAACGGTCATGCTTATGAACATTATTATCTTTCCATTGTACATCAACAAGCTTCACCTCCTGGAGATTCAAATGAACAAACCATGACCACAATTTTAGTGCAATTGTTGCTGCAAATGTAGGTAAAAATTGCATGAAGCATGATAAATTTAAACTTTTTAATTTACAAAAAAGAATGTTTAACATCTTTTCAAATCTATCCACGCTTGGTATGTGATTGGAGAATGGATTCTTATTTTTCAGTGCCATGATTATATCCGTTAAATTTTCTTTAAATTTCCATTCGCGAAGGGTGCCCTGATGTCTTGAAATGGAAGATGTCATTTAATGCCTCGAAATTTAACTCATTTATTAAATTAATCAATCGATCGATTTCTAATCAACATGTTTAGGATTCCTGTACTTGCTGCACACGTAATGACCGTCGCGTCCGCGGTATTTTACTTGCAAAAAATTTAGATCAGAGATATCTTCAATTCCAACTTTAATTAAGTACAAACACATAATTAAATAAAAAAAGTTTTATCAAAACGTTAGTGAAACATTACTTATAATGAAATATTGCAAATACAGACGATAATAATCATTTAAAATATGAACAAACAAATTTTGACAAGCTCATTTTCTTTGTTTTTGTTGGTCATGTAAGCGGCTAAGCTTTTTGATCATGTTTAATATATAAATAAAATACTTAAACAAAAAAAAATCATAAAACTGAAAAGATTTTATTCATATAACATCCTTCTTCATCAGAGTGATCGCTACAATCTGTGTGGCTATCGC
>JAJTWR010000141.1:0-80340 GCA_021613335.1 Whitmania pigra | reverse complement strand
ACATGATTTTAGCTGAAATTTTAGCGCCGTTTACCGAAGGAGTTCCAACAGTAATTTTTCCGCCATTATCAACCAACAATACATTGTCAAATTCAATACTAGCGCCCTCGTCTCCCTGTAAACGGTGTACAAAAAGATGCTGGTCTTTTACAACTTTAAATTGTTGCCCGGCTATATTTACTATTGCGTACATTGTTAATAATTATTTTAATTGTTAATTTTTTTTAATCGAGGTGCAAATATAGAACAAAAACAATTTAAAGACAAATATGCTTAAAAATAAGCAGGCGAGTTGATTATGTATTATGGCCCATAACGCTCTTCTGCCTGATGAATAGCTGTAATAATGCAGGCTTGTAATTGAGCGGCTCTTTTTGCTACATCCTGATCTTCATGGTAATTACTTTGATAAATCAGGCGTTTATCTTCTTTTTCATATTTGATGTTTATTTCAAACCTTACCACATTTGGATCTTTCATATTACTGCCTTTATTGACAACCACACCGGGCAAACTCCAAAAAGAAAGCTCGTTAAATTTGCTGTCTAAAAAAATAATTTCGTTGGCGCGTAAAGGCGCCCGCTTGCCAGCCAATCGGTTTTGCCGGTCTAAATAAGTATAAATTCCGCTTGCAGAATCGTAACTGTTTTGAAGAGAGTCGCCGGTTCCCCATTTAATGCTTAGCGACACAAACGACGAAGGAGAGTATTTACTTTTTTTCAATCCCGTTAGGTAATAACTAAGGCTGATGGCAATTGCAACAACCAACAAACCGGTTATAACCGAATGATTTTTTTTAAAAAACGCAGCCATTATTTTTGATCGGCATTATTAATAACGTTTTCAATAGTTTTTTGCACGACTGCCGCAGCGCTGCGCATCTTTTCATTTTTATTAAAATCAGGGAAAAAGACAACTTCTTTAGATTTTTTTTGATAATGAAATTTTATTTGGTAACGTAACAATTTAGGGTTTTTTATATCGCTTTCTTTATTGGCAATCGTATTGGGTAAGTTCCAAAAACCTTGTACGTCGGCAACGCTGTCTAAATATTTAAATTCAGATTTTTTCAACTTAACTTTCCTGATAATAAGAGAGTCTTTGCGGTTGATATATCGATACTCGCCGGAAGCCGAATTATAAGCGTTTTGAAGATGCGCGCCCGTTCCCCATTTATATTCGAACGCAACAAATTCGGCAGCTTTAAAAGGCGCGTTTCTGATGATGGGGGCATAGTAAATAATACTATAAATTAAAAACGGCAATACTACCGAGGTGATTAAGAACATTTTTTTGCCATTGTCTGTCATTATGCTTATTGTTTTCTGATTATCTGCTTAATCTAAAGGCATATTTAATTCTCCCTCCCATTTGCTTACCACAGCTGTGGCAATACTGTTGCCAATAACATTGGTGGCCGAACGCCCCATATCCAACAAAGGATCTATACCAATAAGAAGCGCTAATCCGGCCTCGGGAATATTAAAGGCGGCAATGGTGCCTGCTATTACCACTAAAGATGCGCGCGGGACTCCTGCAATTCCTTTGCTGGTAAGCATTAAAATCAAAAGCATGGTTATTTGCTGATCAAAAGAAAGACCTATACCATAACTTTGGGCTATAAACAATGAGGCAAATGTCATATAAAGCATAGAACCGTCCAGATTAAACGAATAGCCTAATGGAAGTACAAAACTTACAATCTTATTTTTGCAACCAAAACGTTCTAACTGTAACATGGTAGGGGGATATGCGGCTTCGCTGCTAGCCGTACTAAATGCCAGCAAAACAGGTTCTTTCATCCTGCCAATCAAATTGAATACTCTTTTTTTCAAAATCAGATAACCCACAAAAATCAAAAGAACCCATAAAATAAGCATACTGGAATAAAACTCGCCTATAAATAAAGCGTAAATATTTAGCACGCCAATGCCTTGTTTGGCTATAATAGCTGCCATAGCGCCAAAAACGGCAAATGGCGCAAAATTCATTACATAACCCGTTATCTTTAAAATAATGTGCGCCACCGTATCCATAAACTCTATTACTGCTTTTCCTTTCTTTCCTATTGCGGCGGTAGCTATTCCAAAAAACAAAGAAAACACCACTATTTGTAAAATCTCATTGGTAGCCATTGCTTCTGTAAAACTTTTAGGAAAAACATGCGTAATAAAATCTTTGAAAGAAATGGTTGTTGCTTTAATACCCGTATCGGTATGGGCGCTAGGCAAAGGTAAGTTCATGGTTTCTCCGGGTTTATATAAATTAACCAGTATTAAACCTAACGTCAACGACATTAATGAGGCTGAAACAAACCATAACATCGTTTTTCCTCCTATACGCCCCACAGCGTTAATATCTCCCACCTTTGCCACTCCTACAACCAAGGTGCTGAAAACCAAAGGAGCCACTATCATTTTTATTAATCTTAAAAAGATATCGCTCAGTACGCTAAATGGTTCTAAGGTTTTATCGCGCGCTTTTTCGTTTGTTTTTTTTAAAGCAACCAACGCCGATTTTTCTTCTTTAAAGGTCTGTCTGTCTGTAGAATTACTTGGCAGTAACTCCATTTTTGCTTCTATTTTTTTGATTTTTGCTTCTGCTTGTGCAATACCGGTATTATAGTTGGCAACTATATTTCTATTTAAGAAATAACCCGCAAATACTCCCAATATCAAGGCAATAAAAATGAAAAGCGTAAGTTTGTTTTTAGTTGGCATATTTTGTTTTTTTTTCGCTGTAATAATCCGTAAAACTACAATAATATTGTAGTAGTTAAAGATTTTTGATAAAAATGCATATTAGTTTTTTTGTAATTTGTGTAACGCAAAACAACCCTGATTCATCTAAAGGAAATTAAAAGCGCGGAGTGAAAAATAAAGATATATTATTTAAAGAAATTTTCAATAATAACTCAAAAAAGATTTTCCATTTGTGTTACGGTTACACCGGCGAGGCTGATTCTGCAAATGATTTGATGCAGGAAACCTTTCTTAAAGTATGGCAAAACTTGGATAATTTTCGCAGCAAATCAATGATTTCGACTTGGATATACCGTATTGCCATAAATACGTGCTTGACTTATTTAAGATATGAAAAACGACAAGGCAGAGATGAGTTAAGCGAAAACATTATTGAAAATCGTGCGGAAGAATATTCTGAAAAAAATGATCAGGTAGCGTTGTTATATAAATCAATAGCCATGCTGGATGAAAATGATCGTTTGATTATTACCATGGTACTGGATGAAATTCCATATTCTGATATTGCAGAAATATCGGGTATAAGCGAGGGAAATTTGAGGGTAAAAATACATCGCATAAAGCAAAAATTGACCAAATTATACAATCAGAATGCAAGAGTTTGATCACATAGAAGCAATTTGGGCCGCCCATCAGGTTGATATCAGGGTATCGGCTGATGAAATGCTTAAACAGGCCAAGAAAGAAGTTGGCGGAATCCGCAGGAGAGAAATGCTGAATATAATGGGAATGATGGGAATGACGTTATTGTTTTTTGGTCTTTGGGCACTTTGGCTCGTATTTGATTTCTATTCCGTACTTACCCACATTGGGATAAGTATCATCACTCTGTCTATAATGGTTTTTACCGTTATTTTATACAACAACCATAAAATTATTTCGAAAACGGATTTTACCGCCAACCCAATTGAATTTTTAAATAATTTAAAAAAATATCAGCTAAATCATTATGCGCTTTATCGTAAACTCTATTGGTTTTATGTGTTTGCCCTTTCGTTGGGCACGGCATTTTCTTATTGGGAAATACTGGCCGGTTTAAACCGCTGGATTCAGGGCGCGGCCATTTTTTTCAGTTTTGGATGGTTTGTTTTTTGCTCAACATTGCTTAGAAAAGCGATTATTAAACGCAACAAAGAGCGAATTACTTTACTTATAGAAAAATTTAACCGAATAAGCGAACAATTTAATAAACATTAATCTTTTGTAAAAAACCTTTAAGCGCTTTTTTTTACATGATACCGGCGAGATTAAAATGTGCGTTACTTTCTGTTATGCTTGCGGGTACAAGTTTTTTGCCCGGAGCCGATACCCAACTTACCATTTTAGATTGGGATACGCATTTTTTAGGCGTTCCGGACAAAAACTCTCCCTTTGCGGCTTTAACGGTAACCAAATGGCGTTACCATTATAAAGCCTTTGTTGAGGATGACCAAATACAAATCGATTTTTATTTTAAGGCCGGAGTTGAACCTTCAAAATCATGGGTAAAGCGAGACATGATAAAAAATCCAAAGAAAAACAAGCAACTGCTTAACCACGAGCAAGGACATGTTTACATCAACTATCTTCAACTGAAAAACGGCAAAAATATGCTCTTAAACCAAAATTACACGCCCGGTAATTACAAAAGGTTAATTCGACGCAAAGCCAATAAGTTAGAAAATCATTACAACGAGATGCAAATTCGTTATGACGTAGAAACTAAACACGGTTCTGATTTAATAGCGCAACAACGCTGGGATGATTTTATACAACAGGAGACGGCTAAATTAGAGTAGCTGTTGTTCTGGTTTAACTTCTTGGCTGCTAAAGCTGTTCCCTTTTAAGCTATATTTTAAAGTTTTTACTAAAGTAGTGGTTTTTACGCTGTCTGTTTGCGTCAAAGGCACAGATCTGAAAAGGTCGCCATTTTTAACAAAAAATTTATCGCCTCCTTTATAGGCTTTCTTTAGGCTTTCTTTTAATTCCGGAAAATTAATTTTGTCGAAATTATTTCCAACAAACTCGTACACCTGTAAATCGGTTACATTTTTGCGCGCCGCGTATTGGATATAGATTTCGGGATTTCCGTCATTATCCAAATCCATATTCCAGGCGTCTGTTATGATACCTTCCCGCTCTACGGCTATAGATCTGTATTTGTTTTTTAATGAATCAGACATTAATATCAAATACCCGCCAAGGGTATCTACGCCTTTGCCCCAGCTTAGCACCTCGAAATAGTAGCCCGGTTTAATTTCTATGTTTTTGTAAAACGGAAAAGGATTGGTTGATTTAGAGGCTGTAACCGCGGTTTTTACATCTTTACCGGTCTCTGTTTCTTTATCTGTTGTGCAAGCAGAGTAAATAATGCCTGTCAATAAAATCGAAACAATACAATTTAAGTTAAGTTGAATTTTCATTTTAAACATAATAAAACGCCAAATTACATGGTTAATCCATTTTTGGAAATAAAAAGACTTTGATTTTTCTCGATAAACTGTTTTTAATTCTTTTTTATGCGATTTGATTTCCGTTTGCCTTTTAAAATACCCCAATTCGGTTCTTAAGATTCGGTTTTCGCTTATAAAATAATTTTGCAAACCATGCCCGCTTTTCAGGCTTCATTATCTCTGCCTAACGATTTACGGTTAAATGGCATATAAAAAGCTCTAAATGCAACCGGCCGGAGATTTTATTTCATCCGCTTTTTTTGCCAGATAACGCTCGGCGTCTAAAGCTGCCATACAGCCTGAGCCGGCAGCGGTTACCGCCTGCCTGTAATGACTATCCTGTACATCGCCACAAGCAAAAACACCTTCAATATTGGTTTTTGATGTTCCGGGCAATGTTTTTAGATAACCCGCTTCATCCATATCCAACCAGCCTTTAAAAACATCGGTATTGGGTTTATGCCCAATTGCTACAAAAAATCCGTCGATATTAACGGTAGATTCCTGGTTGGTTTTACGATTAAACACCCTTACCCCGGTTACATTTTTACCATCGCCGATAATCTCTTGTGTTTCTGTGTTGTAAAGGATTTGGATATTTTCAGTTGTTTTTATCCGATGTTGCATGGCTTTAGAGGCTCTTAACTCGTCTCTGCGAACCAGCATGTATACTTTACGACAAAGTTTTGCCAAATAAGTTGCTTCTTCAGCAGCGGTATCGCCTGCGCCTACAATGGCCACGTCCAGTCCTTTAAAGAAAAAACCATCACAAACGGCACAAGCCGAAACGCCAAAGCCATTATATTTTTGTTCGCTTGGTAAACCTAACCATTTAGCCTTTGCTCCGGTAGCTATAATAACGACCTCTGCAGTGACGGTTTTGGTTTCATCAACAATCACTTTATGGGGTAACGATGAAAAATCTACGGAACTTACGTAACCGAAACGAATTTGAGCCCCGAAACGCTCGGCTTGTTTTCTAAAATCTTCCATCATTTTTGGTCCTTGTACCCCTTGGGGATAACCCGGAAAATTATCTACATCAGTGGTTTGAGTTAATTGCCCGCCCTCTTCCAAACCGGTATATACAACGGGCCTTAAATCGGCTCTTGCCGCATAAATTGCCGCCGTATAACCTGCCGGCCCCGACCCTATGATTAAACATTGAACGTGTTCTTTTTCTTGAGGCATTTTTTAAAAATTTAAACAAATTTAAGCTTAATGTTTCAAAGCGCAAGCAGTGTGAAAATAAGTTGTCAGATTGTGGAAAATGATTAGCGTTTTAAAATTAGCAGGATTGCGGCTTATCTGCAAAAATTTTATTCCGAATTACGGTAACCTGTTTTTTTGCCGTAATTAACCATCTTGTCTTCATCTTTTTGGTTCTCCTGGCTATAAATATGTTCCTTGTTGTTTGGCATTGATAAAAAAAATTTTGCGGCAGATAAGTCAAAATTATTTGTCGGGCGACCGATTTACAAACAACTTTCAGCGGCTTTATTATGTTTGAATAATGCCTACGTTATACGGTTTTTTAAGCGGAGCTTGGTTTGCAGCTTCAATACCCATAGAAATTACTTTGCGCGTTTCTAAAGGATTGATAATTCCATCAATCCAAAGCCTTGCCGCGGCATAATAAGGGGTGGTTTGGCCTTCGTATTTTTCTTTAATACGGTTCAACAGTTCTTTTTCTCTTTCCGGAGAGATTTCTTCCCCTTTGGTTTTCAAAGAAGTTTCTTGAATTTGAAGCAACACTTTTGCAGCTTGCGCGCCGCCCATTACAGCAATTTTGGCGCTTGGCCAAGCGTATATTAATCTGGGGTCGTACGCTTTGCCGCACATTGCATAATTACCCGCTCCGTAAGAATTACCAATTATAATTGTAATTTTTGGAACCACCGAATTAGCCATGGCGTTTACCATTTTTGCGCCGTCTTTAATAATGCCGCCATGCTCTGACCTGCCTCCAACCATAAAACCTGTAACATCTTGCAAAAAAACCAAAGGAATTTTTTCTGATTACAGTTCATAATAAAACGCGCGCGGCTTTATCTGCGCTGTCTGAGTAAATAACCCCTCCAAACTGCATTTCTCCCTTTTTTGATTTAACCACTTTGCGCTGATTGGCCACAATACCCACTGCCCAGCCATTAATACGGGCCAAGCCGCAAATAATACTTTGACCGTATAACTTTTTAAAAGGCTCAAACTCCGAATCATCTACCAAGCGACTGATGATTTCCATCATATCGTAAGGTTTTTCTCGGTTATCGGGCAAAATGCCGAAAATTTCTTCTTGCTTAAGCTTAGGCAAAGCAGGTTTAAACCCGATCAAAGCCCGCTTGCTGAGGGCTACCCAGCATACTCATTATTTTTTTGATACTGTTTAAGCATGCCTCGTCGTTCGGATGCTTGTAATCTGTTACCCCTGAAATTTCACAATGGGTGGTGGCTCCTCCTAATGTTTCATTATCCACGTCTTCGCCAATGGCCGATTTTACCAAATAAGACCCCGCCAAAAAAACAGAGCCTGTTTTATCAACAATCATTGCCTCATCGCTCATAATGGGCAAATAAGCGCCTCCGGCAACGCAAGCGCCCATAATTGCCGATATTTGTACAATGCCTTCTGCCGACATGACGGCGTTGTTTCTGAAAATTCTGCCAAAATGCTCTTTATCGGGAAATATTTCGTCTTGCATTGGAAGATAAACGCCCGCGCTGTCTACCAGATAAATAATAGGCAACCTGTTTTCCATGGCAATTTCTTGGGCTCTTAAGTTTTTTTTGGCAGTCATCGGAAACCAAGCTCCGGCTTTAACCGTTGCATCGTTAGCAACGATAACGCATTGTCTTTTGCTCACGTAACCAATGCCTGCCACTACCCCTGCGCTGGGGCAACCTCCCTCGGCAATATACATATCATAAGCGGCAAATGCTCCTATTTCTAAAAAAGAACTTCCCTCGTCAATCAGGTAATTGATACGTTCCCGGGCCAAAAGCTTCCCCCTTTTTTTTTGTTTAGCGGCGCTGCTTTCTCCCCCGCCGGCAAATATCTTTTTAAGTTTTTCTTTTAACTCATATACCGATTGTTTGTTAACGTCCTCGTTTTTGTTAAATTCTAAGTCCATGCTGATACCAATTGTTGTTCTTTAAACTAAGAGTTATGAAATAGTTTACGAAAATAATTAAAATTGCTTTATTTAAGCGATAGGAGTTGAGCGGATGTCGATAAAATAGAAAATATTTCTTAGAATTGGGCTAAAAAAAATGTAAAAAATCGCTAAAGGCGCAAAATTTTCAAAAGATAAATTAGTAAACATTGCGGCTATAAGTTTACCGTTGTCAAGAAAATCAATTACCTGGATAAATCAGCAACCGAAAAGACCAATACCTTTAAATTTTTCGACGGATTAGTATTTTTTGAAAAACGGTTACCAAAAATAAAGATTTTAGCATCATTATACCATGATGTTTTGTTTTTGGAATGAATAAAAACAAAGAAGCCGGCGATAAAATAAGCAACCACGGTTGCTATGGCAGTTCCCATCAAGCCCATTTTGGGGATTAAAATAAAATTGAGAACTACTTTAACAATAGCTCCTACGCTTGTACGAAAAAAAATCAATTTGTTAAAGCCTTCTGCAATCAGCGCCTGTCCGTTTGCTGTTCCCAGAAAAACAAACAAACTACCCCAAACATGTACTGAAAGTACCGGAGCAGCTTCCGCGTAAGCGGGTTTAAAAAGTTTATAAATAAAAGGGGCTCCAATACCAATAAAAACGGCAAAGCTTAAGCTAATCCATATCATCAGGTCATAGAGGTTTTGTAAGCGTTTTTTATATCGTTGCATATCATCCCGTTTTGCGGTTAACAAAGCGGGGAAAAGAGAGGAAACAATGACTGCGGGAACAAAATTTAGCGGTTCGCTAAACATAACAACGGCGCTGTAAGTTCCGGAGGCCCCGTTGCCAAGGTCGCCGCCTAAAATTTCTTTGAGCATAATGCCGTCAATTTTCATGTAAACGGAAACCATTAAACCGCTGATTATCAAAGGCCATGACAAGTTTAGCAGTTTTTTTGCCAAAAGGCTGTTAAATTTCCATGTTAAAATGTTGCGACCTTTTCGGTTGTACACAAAAATATACCCCATGTTTAGCAATAAAATATCGAGGCTGTAGGCATAAAAAAACCAAATCAGTTTTGCTTTTAAAAATAATGAGTACAGTTTTTATGAGCACAGAAATCAGATTGCCAAAAATTTGTACATACAAGATATATTTAGATTGTACTTCTGACTGGAAATAACTGTCAATAACCGAAAAGGATTGAAAAAGCCATATAAACGAAAGAATAAAAACGAAATGGTATGGGATGCCGCTCAAAGGGAAAAACAGCCATGCTAAATAGATCAGAGGAATACAAGCAAAGCCGCCAAAAAGTTTTAAATTGAATGTTGTTCCCAGAATAATGTCTTTTTGTTTAGGAGAGCGGTGTAATTCTTTAACAATGAAACTGTCTAACCCCAAACCGGCAATACCGGCAAACAGAAAAACATAGGAAACAGAAGTATTTAAAATTCCGCTATTTATGGGCATCAGGTAATTAGCCACCGCAATATTGATAACCATTTTTATGCTTGTACTTATAATGCGGCTCAAAATCAATAATCCTGTATTTTTGAAATACTTGTTTAAGGCCTGCTCGTCAAATCCTGAAATTTTGGGAAGTTTCATTTCTCCAAATATGTGAAATTAGCTTTGTTACAGGAAAATAAATTTAAATCCTTTTTTGAAAGGCGAAGTAAAATTAAGCCGCAAAACAAAGATTTAAAACAGCGCGTTAAAATAATTTTGTAGTTTCCGGGTTTTTTTCTGAAACTGTTTAAATTTTATTCAAAATAATTTTATGGATACCGGATATAGCGTAGCTTAAGACTCTAATTAAGAATTTAAAATCATTGCTGAACGCTAAGGCAGCCCGTGTTTACGCTTAGGATTTGTTTATTCAAGATGTTTTTCCTTCTTTTTCCATTGGAAATCAATTTTTTGCGTAATCTCGTTGGTTTTTTGTCGAAATCAAACCAAGTATAAAATTATCGGCTATTGGAGATGCTTTGGGCTGGATTACGGAATTGAAAAAAGCCCTCAATCTCTCAAAGAAAAATTTGGCACAGAAAAAATTGATAAATTCTATGCTTGGCAAAAGACCGTTCGCGGTAGATTTTATGGATATATTGATAGCATTAAAGCTGGTTCATATTCAGACGATGCACATTGCTTTTAGCAGTGGCAAGAAGTATAAAAGCTGACGGAAGTTTAGACCATAATCATTTTGCAAAAATTGAACTTGCCAATTGGTTAGATTATGCAAGAGGCGGAGGGCGAACTGTAAAAACAGCAGCAGACAAAATTCAACGAAAATCCGTACAACGGTTTAATAATTTTTACAACTTCAAAGTAAACGGAGAAAACAACAACGATTACAGACAAAGCGGAGCTGCAATGAGAGTTCTGCCGATTGCTTTAGCCAATCTCGGAGATATTGAAAAAATTAAAGAAGAAATTTTTTGCAACAGTATTATCACACACGGACATCCAAGAGCATTATTGGGAGCGATGTTGTACGGATATGCTGTTAATCAGATTATCGTTATTAGACCGGAAGATTTTAATTGGGAAAACTATATAACTCAAATGCAGGTGGATTAGTTGGAGCCTTACACGGACACAATATTATTCCTGAAAAGTGGAGAAGTGTACAAGACGTTGAATATTTAGATAGAATATCAGAAAGGCTTTTGGCAATTTCAGAAGACACAGACTTGAAGAAGAAAAAAGTAATTTCTCAACAGAAAAAAATTGCTGAATAAACCTCAAAATGATGATTTTGAGCTAAATCAAGAAATTGGATTTATTCCTTTAGGAAATGGTAAAATTGTCAATATTGGCAGACAATCTACTTTAACAAAAGGAAAGTACAATTTAATTATTGAGGCAAATTTGGAGATAGGACAAAGTATTTTAGTATCTAAACTTTTCAATGACCTTAACAGCGAACAATGGTAAACGAAGAAAAGTTTGTGTCAGAAATTGAGACTATAAAACAATTAGCTTCAGTCAATCTGAAACCAAAAACATTTGAAAAACTGAAAGAATATTTATCTAAACAAAAAAGAATATCTAAAGAACAATTAAAAATATTTGAATTAATAATCAAAAATGATGAATAATTATAGGTTTAAAATATCAGGGCTATTTAATAAACTGTAGTGTTAATATTTTTCAGCATTGGACGCAAAATGATCCGATAATTCTGTTTACAAAATAGATATGATGAATTAATTTCCTGCCAAAGATCTCTTGATTTTTTTACTAGAATATTTTCGAAATTCCGAGATTGGACGGTTATGCTTTTTAGAAAGAATTACGAAGATTAAAAGTTTTTAAAATGAAATGAAAAATAAAGAATAAGGTAGAAAATTATACCAGATAACATCAATTCCAAGAAATATATTTTTAAAACTTGTCAAACCAAATTTATCGATTCAAATATCCGCCTTTTTTACAGTAGGCATAATGTTTAGTAGCTAAAAGTTTACTATTTTAGCGGATTCTTAAAGATGCAAAATCCCTAATCAAACAACGGTTATTCAATGTCAGAAGAACAGAAGAAAATATTAGAACAACAGCTCTGGAATATAGCCAATACATTACGTGGAAAAATGAATGCAGATGAATTCCGAGATTATATTTTGGGATTTATTTTTTATAAATATTTAGCTGAAAAAATGGAAATTTATGCAAATTCCATTTTAGAAGAAGATCAAATCCAATTCAGAGACATTAAAGAAGATACCCCTAAAGGTTTAGAATATATTGAAGCGATTCGAGAGAAGCCTTGGAAACACTGGGCTATTTCTTAAAACCTTCGGAACTATTTAGCGAAATCACCAAAAGAGGCGATGACAATTTTATTCTTGAAGATTTACAAAAAATTCTAACCAATATCCAATTCAGTACAATGGGAACACAAAGTGAAGAGGACTTTGAGGACTTATTCTCTGATATGGATTTGAATAGTAACAATCTGGGTAGAACGGCCGATGCTAGAAATGCGCTTATCGTAAAAGTTCTGAAGCATCTGGATGAAATTGACTTCAAACTTAATGCTACAGAATTAGATGTATTAGGTGATGCTTATGAGTATTTGATCGGTCAGTTTGCGAGCGGTGCAGGAAAAAAGGCGGGCGAATTTTATACCCCTCAAGAAGTATCCAAAATTCTGGCAAAAATTGTTACAACAGGTAAAAACCGTTTAAAATCCGTATATGACCCAACTTGTGGTTCGGGTTCTTTATTACTGCGTGTTGCAAGAGAAGTAAAAGATGTCAATAATTTTTACGGACAAGAAATGAACCGCACAACGTACAATCTTGCCCGAATGAATATGATATTGCATGGAGTGCATTACCGTCAGTTCGATATTAAACAGGAAGATACACTAGAACACCCACAGCATTTGAACGATATGCCGTTTGAAGCGATTGTAGCAAATCCTCCTTTTTCAGCGAAATGGAGCGCCAATCCATTATTTTTAAATGATGACCGTTTTAGCCAATATGGAAAATTAGCTCCTTCAAGCAAAGCTGATTTTGCATTTGTGCAACACATGATTTATCATTTGGCAGAGAATGGAACAATGGCTATTGTTCTGCCTCATGGTGTGCTGTTTCGTGGAGCAGCAGAATTACACATCCGTAAATACCTGATTGAACAGAAAAATTACTTGGATGCAGTCATCGGCTTGCCTGCCAATATTTTCTACGGAACAAGTATACCGACTTGTATTCTGGTATTTAAAAAGTGTAAGGGAGATCCTGACCATATCTTGTTTATCGATGCCAGTAAGGAATTCGAGAAAGTAAAGAACCAAAATATGTTACGGGAAGAACATATTGATAAGATTGTGGAAACCTACCGTAACAGAACGACTATTGAAAAATACAGTCACTTAGCTACTTTAAAAGAAGTTGAAGAGAATGACTATAACCTCAATATTCCTCGCTACGTAGATACGTTTGAAGCCGAAGAAGAAATCGATATCCAAGCCGTAATGCAGGAAATCAAATCTTTAGAAGCAAAGCGAGCGGAACTGGACAAAGAAATTGATGTGTACTTCAAAGAATTGGGACTTGTTTTTTAATTTTTTACATCCTTAATGTTTTTACTAACGAAAATTGAATCATCGAGATGATAAATAAAAAATTAAAAGTAGGTAACGTTCCTAATTTGAGATTTCCGGGGTTTACTGAAGAGTGGGAAACTAAGAAGTTGGGGGAAGTTATGGACTTCAAAGTAACCAATTCCTTTTCTCGTGAAAATTTGAATTACGAAATAGGAACTGTAAAAAATATCCATTACGGAGATATTCATACTAAATTTCAAACCTTATTTGATATTACGAGTGAAATAGTCCCATTTATAAATGACGAAATAAATGTGGGAAGAATCTCGGATGAAAATTATTGCAAAGAAGGAGATGTTATATTTGCAGATGCTTCCGAAGATTTGAATGATGTAGGTAAAAGTATCGAAATTATAAATGTCAATGGCGATAAATTATTATCAGGATTACATACCTTATTAGCAAGACCAAAAGCAAGTATTTTTCATTTGGGCTTTAATGGCTATTTGTTTAAATCTAATTCTGTCAGAACCCAAATTCAAAAAGAATCCCAAGGGTCAAAGGTTTTAAGCATCAATGTTGGAAGGATTTCAAAAATAGAATTATCATTTCCCTCCGTAAATGAGCAGAGTAAAATTTCTTCATTTTTAGCTTTACTTGACGAAAGAATTCAAACCCAAAACAAAATAATTGAACAATTAGAAACCTTAATCCGACATTTTCGCAATCAAATATTCAAACAAAAAATAAGGTTCAAAGATGATAATGGGAATGAATTTCCCGAATGGAAAATCTCTAAATTGAAGGATATTTCTGAAAGAATTATTCAGAAGAACTCGGAGAATAATCAAAATGTTTTGACAATATCAGCTCGATTAGGGTTAATAAGTCAACTTGATTTCTTTAATAAATCTGTTTCGGCTAAAGATGTTTCAGGATATTATCTTTTAACACAAAATGACTTCGCATATAACAAAAGTTATTCTAGCGGTTATCCAATGGGAGCTATAAAAAGACTAAAAAGATATGAGAAAGGAATTGTCTCAACCTTATATATTTGCTTTAGATTAAACCAAACAGCTAATGTAGATTTTATGGAACAATATTTTGAATCGGGCATACAAAATATTGAAATCGAAAAAATAGCACAGGAAGGTGCCAGAAATCACGGTCTTTTAAATGTCGGAGTTTCTGATTTTTTTGACGTTGAAATTAACCTTCCTTCTATAGGGGAACAAAATCTAATTGCTGATTTCCTTTCATCTATCGACTCAAAAATTGATATTGAAGTCAAACTATTGAAAAAATTAGAAGAACAGAAAAAGTTTTTACTGCAACAAATGTTTGTATAGATTCTATACAAACATTTGTTGTAATAGGTATTTCTTTTGCATTTCAAGTTGTTCTAAAATTGCTTTTTCAATTTGGATTTTGTGATCAATAGTACTTAATAACGATGCAATTTTTGTTATTTCTATTTCATCAGTTGGCAAAAAAATTGCATTATCCAGAAATCTTTGGTTGGTTATATTTATAGTGTTTTTTGCACCTTTCTGTACTAAACTATGCAGGTAGTTATTTGCATTTTTCGGGCTATTGAAATAATAGTGTAAAATACTTCCAATATGTATGTTTTTTGGTACATAAACACCATATAGCGGAGAAACTGCAACATTTTCCCTAATAAAACTTTGTTTTATTATTCCATAAGGAAATTCTCCCGTTGGACTTTTAGTATATACAACATCGCCAAAATGTACTACGTTGTAATTAGTTGTATTTTTTGACGCAAAAGAACGTCCAAGATATTCTATTTGATTAATAACACCTTTGCTAACCGAAACAGAAAAAACAGATAAATTGTTTTTGTTCGTTTCTTTTCGTTCAGTAAGTATATTTCGCAAATATTGTTTTTCCCATTGTTTATTATTTGCCAGTTTCTGACATACACCGTTAATTAAGGTTTCTAATTGTTCAATTATTTTGTTTTGGGTTTGAATACGGTCATCAATAAGCGATAGGATTGATGTTATTTTCTGTTGCTCATTCTCTTTGGGAATAAATAATTTTTTCGATTTTATTTCGGTAGAAGAAATCCCCTTAATTGATGTTCCTTGTACGGCTGATGCAGCCTTTTTCATTTCAGTGGAAAGTAAATAAGAAAGAAAGATTCCGTTACACTTAAAATTTATAATGTTTAAAAAATCTTGACTTGTACATAAACTCTTTTCTGAATATGCAACTTTTCCCACGCCGACTCTTGAAACTATTAAGATAACGGGACCTGAACATAGTTTTGTTGCTGAATTACTAATTGCGTCTTCGGTTATGAATCTTGAAATATTCACCGAATGTATATCGCCTTCTGACAAGTCAGAAGAAGAGATCCAAGGGATACTTCCTGTCCAAAAATCTTCATTTGATGATGAGGGTGTTCCTCCTCCTAAAAACTCTCCTAATTCATTCAATTCGG
The DNA here is from genome assembly GCA_021613335.1 of Whitmania pigra. Classification (NCBI taxonomy): domain Eukaryota; kingdom Metazoa; phylum Annelida; class Clitellata; order Hirudinida; family Haemopidae; genus Whitmania; species Whitmania pigra. Next base: position 64,486 of record JAJTWR010000141.1, on the reverse strand, counting down.
TCACTTGCCACTCCCCCTCAAACCCTGGAAATCTCAAATTTGGCGTATTGGATTTTGAAGAAATTCCTTTATTAGGAACATCGGGATTACAAATCTCTTTAATGCAGATTGAGGAGAGCTTTATCCTCCGATTGAAATACTAACTCATTTAATTCCTTTCTCCTTCCTTTGTCATTTTAAATATTTAATTCAAATAAAATGAACAAAAAACAACTCTCAGAAGTGATTGATCTATGGAAAATAGACAAAAAGCAGTATGTGAAAAAGTCAAGTTTCTCAGCTTATACGCTATTGGTTGAAAATCATCTGCTACCTAATTTCGGCAATAAATTTGCAATTGAAGAAGCCGATGTCCAAAGCTTTGTATTCCAAAAGTTAGAAACAGGTTTAAGTCATAAAACAATTAAAGACATTTTAATTGTTCTGAAAATGATTCTAAAATTCGGAGCTAAAAACAAATGGTTGCATTATACCCCATTTGATATTCAGTTTCCTACCGAAAGAGAAAAGCATAATATTGAAGTGCTTACCAAAATTGATCAAAAAAAAATAATGAACTATATACAAGAGCATTTTACATTTAGGAATTTAGGCGTATATATATGTTTGAGTGCAGGCATGCGTATTGGCGAAATCTGTGCGTTGACTTGGGAAGATATCGATACAGATAATGGAATTATCAGTGTTAATAGAACAATCCAACGGATATATGTTATAGAAGATGGAATTCGTAGAACGGAATTGATTCTGGACACTCCGAAAACTAAAAATTCTATTCGTGAAATTCCGATAAGTAAAGATTTATTACGGATATTGAAGCCCTTTAAAAAAATAGTGAACCCTTCGTTTTTTGTATTGACAAACGATGCTAAACCCACGGAACCCAGAACCTACAGAAGCTATTACAAGAACTTAATGGCAGCATTAAAAATGCCTGAGCTTAAATTTCACGGGTTAAGACATAGTTTCGCAACCCGATGTATTGAAAGTAACTGTGATTATAAAACGGTAAGTGTGCTATTAGGACACTCTAATATCAGTACAACCCTAAACCTTTATGTTCATCCCAATATGGAACAAAAGAAAAAAGCTATTGAGCAGATGTTTAAGGCGCTTAGATAAGTTTTAGATTATGGATTAGGAGAGCAATTTTATTTTGTTAAATTTGTGCATAGATGTAAACTCCTAATTCATAATTATTTTGAGCAAACAGTCCGAACAAATTTTAGAAGAGCAACTCGTTGCCCAATTACAAAAATTGGGATATAAATACGCTGTTATTGCTGATGAAAAAGCTTTACTGACAAACCTGAAAACACAGTTAGAAAAGCACAATCATATACAATTCAGCGATAGTGAATTTGAAAAAGTGTTGAATATACTCAATAAAGGTTCTGTATTTGAAAAAGCCAAAGTACTGCGTGAAAAGAAGCATCATATTATTCGGGATAATGGTGATAACCTGTATTTTGATTTTCTCAATGTAGAACATTGGTGTCAGAACGAATATCAGGTGACCAATCAAATCACGCAAAAAGGTAAATATGAAAACCGTTATGATGTTACCTTACTGGTGAATGGGTTGCCTTTAGTACAAATCGAGCTGAAACGAAGAGGTTTGGAAATGAAAGAAGCATTCAACCAAATCAACCGCTATCAAAAACATAGTTTCGGGGCAGGAAAAGGATTGTTTCATTTTGTTCAGTTATTCATTATCAGTAATGGTGTCAATACCAAATATTTCAGCAATTCTGGTTCGCACAAACAAGAATTTTTGCAGACATTCCATTGGACGGATGAACAAAATAATCCACTAAACAATATTCTGAACGGATTTACCGATTCTTTTTTAGAACCTTGTCATATCAGTAAAATGATATGTAAATACATTGTACTGAATGAAACCGATAAACGCCTGATGATACTTCGTCCATACCAATATTATGCGGTAGAAAGTATTATCAAAAAGGTAAAAGAAAACGAAATACTGAATGGTTATAATATCGAAAAAAATGGCTACATCTGGCATACAACAGGAAGCGGTAAAACCTTAACCAGCTTTAAAGCCAGTCAGATTCTATCCAAAATTCCAGCCATCAAAAAAGTGGTTTTTGTGGTGGATAGAAAAGATTTGGATTATCAAACCAATCAGGAGTATGATAAGTTTAGTAAAGGGTCTGTAAGTTCTGCTACTAATACGGATGACCTTATTCGTAAATTCAATGACCCAAATGTTCGCATCATCGTTACCACTATTCAAAAGCTGAATAATGCGATTTCAGGTAGAAATTTATCGAAAATGAAATCCATTCAGAATGAAAGAATGGTTTTTGTCTTTGATGAATGTCATCGTTCGCAATTTGGTGATACCCATAAAAACATTGTCAATTATTTTACCAATATTCAACTGTTTGGTTTTACAGGTACGCCTATTTTGGCAGAGAATGCAGATGGAGAAAAAACAACCGCAAGTTTATTTGGAAAATGTCTGCATAAATATGTGATTACAGATGCCATACGTGATGAGAATGTATTAAAATTTTCAGTAGAATATATTCAGACCTTTAAACAAAAAGAACATATCATTGATTTGAAAGTAGAACAAATCAATGAAACTGAAGTTTTCGAAGCTCCTGAACGAAAGGAAGCAATTGTGGATTACATCATTCAATACCACGATCAGAAAACCCAAAACAGGAAATTTTGTGCGATGATGTGCGTACAGGATATTGATGCGGTCATTCAATACTATGAGATTTTCAAGCGAAAAAAACAAAAGAGACAGCACGATTTAAAAATAGCGACCATTTTTAGCTTTGCTCAGAACGAAGAAGAAATGGAAGATGCTGTTTATTCCCAATTAGGAATGGTTGCCGAACCACAAGCAGAATACGTTTACAAGCCTCATCGTAGAGAATTATTAGAAACGTATGCGCAAGACTTTAATGAATTGTTTGGAGAGAAACAGAATGTCAAAGACACCGAAGGATTCTACAATTATTACAATGCCGTAGCAAAGAAATCAAAGCAAAATGAGACAGATATTTTGCTGGTTGCCAATATGTTTTTGACAGGTTTCGACAGCAAATATTTAAATACCTTGTACGTTGATAAAAATCTGAAATATCATGGATTGATACAAGCATTTAGCCGTACCAATCGTATTTTGGATAAGAATAAAACACAGGGAAATATTGTCTGTTTTCGAAACCTGAAAGACAAGACAGACGAAGCCATCGCCTTATTTAGTAACAAAGAAGCAATTGACCAGATTATCGTTGAACCATACGAAGCGTATGTAGAAAAGTTCAAAGAAGCAACACAAAAATTATTAGAAATCGTTCCAGAAGTAGTATCTGTTGACGGTTTATATTCGGAAGAAGACCAATTACAGTTTATTTTGGCTTTCCGTGCAATGATGCGTTTACACAAGAAAATGAGCCATTACACAGAATTTACTTGGGATGATTTACAGATGGAAGAACAGCTTTTTGCCGATTACACCAGTAAGTATTTGGATTTAAAAGACAGATTAGGTTCGGATCCGCCTCCTGAAAAAACGTCTATTCTCAATGATATAGATTTTGAATTGGAATTGATAAGACGTGATAAAATCAATGTAACTTACATACTCCAGTTATTGATTAAATTCAAGTCGAAACATAATGCAAAAGACAAAGAAAGTATTGAAAAAGATATTTTCAATTTACTGAACACCGAAGTATCATTAAGAAGTAAAAGAGAATTGATTGAAAATTTTATTCAGGAAAATTTACCACATATTGAAGATACGGATACAATTCCCGAAGAGTTTGAAAAATTTTGGAATGTAGAGCAAGAAAAGGCACTCCAAGAATTAGTCAAGACAGAAAATCTTTCTGAAGAAAAAACGGAAAGACTGATAGAGAATTATTTGTTTACAGAACGTGAACCGTTGCGAAAAGAAATTTTAGATTTACGAAAAGAAGGGAGACCCAGTGTATTAAAATCTAAGGAAATCGGAGATCGTGTTCTAAATAAAATCATAGGTTTTGTAGATACTTTTGTTAATGGAATATCAGGAAATTAGTGTTTTGCATTCATGAGAGTCAAAAACATTTAAAAAGTGATAAATAAAGGACAGGAAGCTTAAAACCTATCCTTTTATTTTTTGTATATTTGCTTTGAACTAGCGGAAAAACGTTGAAAAGTAAAGCAATAAGCGCCGTTACCAAATCGTTACCTGACTTTTTTGATAATCTTTATAAAAGCTTAGTATTCAATCGATACAACTTTTTCCTGAAAACTTTAAAATAAACTTTTAAGATAATGGGTACAAAAATTAAAATAGCAACATTAAACGTGGCAATTGCTTTAGGCATCATGATTTTTCAGGGTTGCGACAGTCTTACAAAAACACAAAAGGGGGCAGGAATTGGCGCGGCAGCCGGCGCTGTTATCGGCGGTTTAATTGGTAAAAAGGCAGGTAATACTGCTGTTGGCGCGGTGATTGGCGCCGCAATTGGCGGCACGGCGGGCGGCTTAATTGGTAAAAAAATGGATAAACAAGCCGCTGAAATTAAAACAGCAATTCCCAATGCCGAGGTAATTCGAGAGGGCGAGGGAATCATTGTAAAGTTTGACAGCGGTATTTTGTTTGATTTCGATAAATCCGCATTAAAAGCAGAAGCCAAAAAAAATATTCAATCTTTAGCGGCCTCAATTAACAATTATCCCGGAACAGATATTAAAATAATCGGCCATACCGATAATAAAGGTTCAGAACAATATAATTTAAAATTATCGGAAAGAAGAGGAGAGGCTGTAAAGGCTTATGCCATTTCTCAAGGAGTGCCGTCATCCAGATTGGTTACAGAGGGCAAAGGTTTTTCAGAACCTATTGCCGATAATGCAACAGAAGAGGGAAGAGCCCAAAACCGCAGAGTTGAAATTGTAATTGTTGCTAACGATCAAATGAAAAAAGAAGCCAAGCAAAACGCCAATGATTAATTACGGCTGTATAAAAACCGGTTACAATTTAGCTTAATTGTTTTTTTTAGTATTCGTAAATATCTATAAAATAATTAATGGCCAAAGATTTTAACAACATTTCTTGTTCAAGAGCCGCGTAAGCCGGAATTTGTTTAACCAATTTCCAGTGGGGCCATCCGTCCGGGTCTAAGCCCTCAAGCTCATAAAATCCCATTTCGCTCAATAAACGACAGGTTGCAATATGCATCAATTCTTCTTTTTGACGTTTGCTGTACTTGCCGGGGCCTTTGCCAAGTTCCTGTATGCCGATTAAAAACAAGATAACCTTTAAATCGGGCGCTGGGGCGTTGAAATCTTCGGCAATTTTTTTTTGCAGCGCTTTCCATTTTAAATTTATCTCGGCAGATTTCATTATACAAATATAGGGTAAGGTTTAAGGAAAAAGGAAACAAAACCGTATTTGTTCAATTAAAATTTTAGTTTTGCGATATGCAAAATGGACAAATTATAACGGCTTTGTTGGCTTACGGAATGTCTGGAAAAGTGTTTCATGCGCCATTTATACATGTCCATCAGGGCTTTTTTTTAAAAGGGATAGTAGAACGCGGCAAAAAGACTGCAAAAACAGATTATCCCTATATTAAAAATTACGACAGCGTTGATCAAGTTTTAGCAGATACGGAAATAGATTTGGTAATTGTAAATACACCCAATCATACCCATTATGAATTTGCCAAGCAGGCCTTGTTAGCAGGGAAACATGTTTTGGTAGAAAAGCCTTTTGTTGCAACCGTTGAACAAGCTAAAGCTATTTTCACAATAGCCGATAAGGTAAAAAAAAAGGCATTGGTTTTTCAAAACAGAAGATATGACAGCGGGTTTAATGCTGTTAAAGAGATTATAGAAAGCAAACGATTGGGAAAGTTGGTAGAAGCGCATTTCCGCTTTGACAGATATCGCACAGAGATTGGGCCAAAAGCGTTTAAAGAAGAACCCTTTGCTGCCAGCGGTTTGTCTTTTGACTTAGGCTCCCACCTTTTAGATCAGGCTATTTCTCTTTTTGGCAAACCGGAGCGTTATTATAAAACCCTTAGCAAAAATCGGACAGGCACACAGGTAGACGATTATTTTCATGTTCAGCTAACCTATCCAAACGGTTTGAATGTTTTTCTCACGGCAAGTTTTTTAGTGGCAGAAATTCTGTCTGCATTTGTAATTAATGGAACCAAGGGCTCTTATAGAAAAAACCATGCCGACGTTCAAGAAGAACAATTGTTACGGGGAATTAAACCTACGGATGCTTGCTATGGGATAGAAAATCCATCTGATAAAGGAAAATTAACCGTTGCAAATCAAAACAAAGGGTTTGATGTAATATATCCCCAATCGCCTAAAGGAGACTACTCACAGATTTTCGAGGCCGCTTATCAAACCATCGTAAACCAAAAACCTAATCCAATTAAACAAGAAGAAATTATTTGGCAGCTGGAAATCCTGGAGAGTTGATTTTATATCCTTAAGGCTATTTGGCTGAAAATTGGGGGGGCATTAAAAAAAAACATCAATGCCAAAGGTTATATTTCTGCCAGGGTTGTAAATGCCTACCGTTTTATAACGACTCAAATGATTAAAATACAGCTTGTTGGTTAAATTTTGTCCTATGATAAACAGATTAATTTTTCCGGATTTTGTTTTGATGGATGTTCCCAATCCTGCATCAAGCAAGGTATAGCCTTTGGTTTTGGTTTCAAAAACATCGAAACGATTTTGCTTAAAAACATTGGTTAGCCCAACTTTTATATAGCTTTCTGCCAAACCTTTAATGGCAGGCTCCAAACGGAGTTCATTATTTAAACCGGCAGCAGGCATAAATGGTAAAGAACCGTTAGTGGCTTTGTTAGTTCCTTTTACATAAACAAAGGCGTTTTCAAAATGCAGGGACTTTATCGGATGAAAATCTACAGAAGCTTCGCCTCCCATTAAATTGGCGTCGGTATGCACATAACGATAAACAAACAAAGTTGAAGTATTATCGTTTTCTTTAAAATCAATAGTTTCTCCATTTAAATTTGCAAGATAAATATAATTGTAAATAATATTGTTATAAGCATTTAAGCCCAGCGTAATATTTTCTGCCTGGTATGTTAAGCCTAGGTCAAACTGTAAGCTGGTTTCTTGTTTGAGTTTGCTGTTGCCAATTTCATGCCTGAAAGTGCCTTCGTGTATGCCATTGGCTGTAAGTTCAGCAATGTTTGGCGCTCTGAAACCAGAGCCGATGTTAGCTTTAAAATTTAAGTTTTTAGCAATTTCAAATGCCGCGCCTATTGAGCCGGAAATATTTGAAAACGTAAACGGATCGTTAAAGCGGCTAAAAATGAGTTTTTCGTTATCAACGTGTTCATGCGCGTTAATTTTTTTGTAATCGTATCGTACGCCGGCATTTAAGGCGCCGTTCTCAAAATTCCTCTTTAGATAAGCGAAAACGCCAACATTATTACTCTCGTAATCAGGAATCAAAAACACATTATCTTTGTTCTTATTGGTTTGGTACATCCCTTGTATCCCAAAAGTAGGTTGCCAAACAACGTTGCTGCTCAAAGCGTATTTTACATCATAAGTGTAAGATTTTAGACCCAGATTTAAACCCGGCCTAGTTTTACTTTCTTTAAACTCTTTGCGTATGTTTTGTTGAAAAGCCAAAACGGTTTTTAGTTGTCCGCCGCCTAAAATAATGTTGCCGTTAAGCGCAGTTCTGTAATGATTGACGTTTTGAAAAGGCAAATCAATTTTTCTTTTTTTCCCTTCGGCATTGCTAATGATGTTTCTTTTTTCGTCTAAATAATTTCCATTTTCATCAGGGCCATCTTCAATCAGGCCAAGGTTGGCGCTAAAACGCGATAGGCTCAGATGCATGTAGCCCCATGTTTGGTTTAAACCAAGTAAAGCGCTGTAATCAATTTCGTTAAAACCTGTGTTTGGCACAACTTTGTTGCCATAAGCAAAGCCATAGGCATTTTTGTAAGAGGCGCGTCCGCGATATACAAAGCCCTTTGCGTTACCTTGCGCCATTATTGAGGAGGCCGTTAAGCCGGCATTAGTATTGTAATTTGTTGAGACACTTCCGTTGAAATCGCCTTCGGGAGGGGCTAAATCGTCAATAATATTGATAACCCCGCCCAATGCGTCAGAACCATACAGTAAACTTGCAGGACCTTTTAAAATTTCTACTCTGGCAGCCGAGAATTGATCTGCCTGGATGCCGTGTTCATCTCCCCATTGCTGTACTTCTTCTCTGGCGCCATCAATGATGGTTAAAACGCGATTGTAGCCCAAACCGCGAATAATTGGCTTAGAAATAGCTCCGCCCGTAGTAATTTGCGAAACGCCCGGAACTTTAGCCACAGCGTCAATTAAATTGGCGGAACTGCCGTGTCTCAATTTCTCTCTGTTTATTGTTATCACCGCCAAACTGTTGGCTTTATTATTGGCGCTGTAAGGGGTCCCGGTAACTACCACCTCCGCGCTTTCAATAACGGAAGGTTCTAAAAAAAACTCTAAAACAGTGTTGTTTGATAAGTCTATTTGTTTGGAAATGGTTTTATAACCTAAAAAGCGAACTTCTATTAAAAAACTTCCCCGAGCAGGCACATTTTTAAAAGTAAATTCACCGTCTGCGTTTGTGATAGTAAAGGATTTTAAATCAGAGATATAAACCGTGGCTCCTTCCAAAGGTTTTTTGGTGTAAGCTTCTATGACTTTGCCTTTTAATACTGCCAAACGCGTAGCAAAAGTTTGATTTGTAAGACTTGATATAAAAAAGATAAGTCCCAATAAGATTCTTTTTTTCATAAAAATTTGAAATAAGCGATACAGTCGCTGGGTTGCGGAAATAAATTTATGGCTTTAGAAATTAAGAAAGACAAGGAGGCCCGCGTAACGAATTGGTAATTAAGTTAATATAGATTCTTTTAGAAATCGGATTGATTATAAAAAAATTTTGTGTAACCAAAAACGCCTCAAAGATTTTGGCCTTATATATAAAATCTTTTTCGAAATGAACTTTGCAAAACAAACAAGGCTCATCGCCTGGAACTTTTAAATGAAATTGATGGCTGCAATTTTTTTTCGCTTTCACACTCGGTTTGGAGTGATGATGTAAAATAAGGCAAGGAGAAACGGCGATGGTAAAAACAACCAAAGTAAAAAACGTAATTAAACGAACGGTATTTATACGACTTTTATACAATACTTACCAAAAGTTAATGTTTTTTAATCGTTTTGGTTATAAAATAATTCATTTTTTCAAAAACTTGGTATTCTGCGTTCCAAAAAATCAAAAAACGGGGGCAATTTACAAAAAAATTCTGATTATTTACCTTAAATACTTATTAAAGGCATGTAACATTGTAATTTTGTCGCAGATATTTTATATATTGCCGTTTTCACGGCAAAAGTTAAGGCAACCTCTTAAAAACTCAATGAAACTGTTTAAATTTTATTCAAAATAATTCTATGGATGCCAAATCATAGCTTGGGAATTATTTTAACATGAATTCAAAATCCTTGCTAGGTCTTCGGAAGTTTTCCTAACTATAAGCAAATTCTTTCCGGCCTTATCCGCGGCAGGGAATCTGTTTTCAGCCAACAAAATAAAACGTCAAACAGGTCGCCAAGATGAAATTTTGGCTTTTTGTTTTTAAACAGTTTCTTAATGTTTTGTATATTTATAGGGTGGAGTATCGTAACAAAAAAAGCCGTTTTATAAAAAAATCCGTTAAAAATTAGCTCCGCACGATGACCGTTAAAGTTCAATAAAAACCTGAATAATTTAAATGGCAGTTGAAAACTGCGGCCTTGTGTTTTCTAATCTGTATCAAATTTTTATTTTTGACTTGATTTAAAATTTTAATATAAACTTAATGAGCAATTGGTTTAATAAAAACGTCATTCATTTGGCGATTTTGGTTGTTTTTGTTATAATATGTTTTGCGTATTTCAGCCCTGTATTACAAGGTAAAATTCCGGCTCAAAGTGATGTTTTGCAGAGCAAAGCAGCACAAAAAGAGATTATGGAATACAAAGAAAAAGAAGGGAAAGCCCCTTTATGGACCAACCGAATGTTTGGCGGAATGCCGGCTTATCAAATATGGGTAAAATATGCTTATAATGGAGCAACTTATGGCATAGCGTTTATTACGCAGACTTTTCCGGCGCCCATCGGCACGGTATTTTTACTTTTGGCGGGCGCATATTTCTTGTTTGTCAGTTTAAAAATAAATCCCTATTTAGCGGCGGCCGGCGCGGTGGCATTTGCATTTACAACCTACAATTTTGTACTTATTGCTGCCGGGCATAGTAATAAAATTTTGGCTATAGGCTTTTTTGCGCCGGTATTGGCCGGTATTTTTATGACACTACGCGGGCGTTATTTGCTTGGCGCAAGTTTAACAGCCTTGTTTTTAGCGTTAGAAATTCGGGCTAACCACGTTCAAATGACCTACTATTTGTTTTTGGCTACGCTTATTTACGTAGGCATAGAAATTTATCATGCCTATAAAAATAAAACGTTACCCGGTTTTGGCAAGGCTGTTGGCTTTTTAGTCGGGGCGGTGATTTTGGCGGTAACGGTTAATGCCGGTTTGCTTTGGACAACCTTTGAATATGCCAAAGAAACCATTCGGGGTAAATCTAATTTAACCAATGCCGAAGGCAAAAAAGAAGCAATGGGCAAAGATTACGCTTACGCTTGGAGTCAGGGTGTGGGCGAAAGTTTTACCTTCCTGATTCCGGATTTATATGGCGGGGCGAGTTCGGTTGATAAAATGATAAAACCGGAAAGCCGTGTTTTTAAAGCGGTTGCAGAAAACCTTACCGGTGGCGACCAAGCGCAAACTCAACAGGTTATCCAATATCTTGCTCAAAATTTAAACCTACAACAATACTGGGGCGAGAAACAATTTACGCAAGGCGGATATTATTTCGGAGCTATCATATGTTTCCTTTATATTTTTGGCTTATTCATTGTGCGTAGCCGCTTAAAATGGTGGACATTGGTTGTAACGGCGTTATTTATGCTGTTATCATTCGGCAAAAATTTTCCATTAGTGTCTGATTTGTTTTATGATTATTTCCCTTTGTATAACAAATTTAGAGCGGTAGAGTCTATTTTGGCGGTAGTTGGTTTAATGGTTCCTGTTTTAGCGTTGTTAGCGGTTAAAGAAGCTATGGAAAGTAAATTGAAGGAAAAAGAGTTGATTAAAAAATTAACCTGGAGCGCGGGAATTACCGGAGGTTTTGCCCTATTGGTAGGCTTGTTTCCCGCTTTATTTTTCAGTTTTACAAGTTCTAATCATGGACAAATTGTGCAAGCGTTAACCCAAACCTTGCAAGACAATGCGGGCATGGCTCAGCGTATTGCCCAAGCCGTTGTTGATGATCGCATTACCATTGCCCAAGCCGATGCCTTTCGCTCGTTCTTTTTTATTTTAACGGGCTACATCATTATTTGGGCTTTTATAACCAGAAAATTGAAAGCCGATATGGCCTGTTGTTTATTGGCTGTCGCGATATTAATTGATATGTGGCAGGTAGATAAGCGCTACTTAAACAGCGGCAATTTTGAAAGTAAAAACGTATTAAAAAACTACTATCAACAACGCGAAGTAGATAATTTTATTTTGGCAGATAAAGATCCTAATTTTCGTGTTTACGATGCCGCCATTAATACGTTTAACGATGCAAGTACTTCATATTTTCATAAAACCATCGGGGGTTATCATGCGGCCAAATTGAAACGGTATGATGAGTTAATCCAAAATCAATTCTCTAAATCGGTAAATCAGGATGCGCTGGATATGTTGAATACCAAGTATTTCATCATTCAAGATTCTAAAACAGGCTCGATAAGCATGCAACGCAATGAAACGGCTTTAGGCAATGTTTGGATTGTAAAGGATATTCGGTGGGTTAAAAACAGTGATCAGGAGATGAAAACCATTAACAGTTTCGACCCTAAAAAAGAAGCGATAGTTGATCAGCAATACAAAAAACTGGTAGACACAACTCGTTTAGGCTCTGAGCAGACGGCCTTTATCAAAATGGAAAAATACCATCCGGATCATATGGAATATAGCTACAGCTCGCCTAGAGATATTATTGCCGTTTTCTCGGAAATTTATTATCATAAAGGTTGGAATATGTATGTGGATGGAGTTAAAAAGCCTTATTTCAGGGCAAATTATGTGTTGCGTGCGGCACAACTGGAGGCAGGTAATCATAAAGTAGCGTTTAAATTTGAACCCTCATCTTACTACATGGGCGAAAAAATATCCTTGGCCGGTTCTGTTTTATTAGTCGGATTTTTAGGTTTTGCCTTTTATATCGAAGAAAAGAAAAAACGTCGTTAAATAAAGAAATTTAACCGTTTTTTAATGGTTTTGGAGATTTTTTATCCGATGCGGAAATGATAATCTTTTGTTAACGTCTGTTTAATTTTATGCGCGCAATTTTGTCAATAGTAAATTACTTTACAATGATAAAATTGGCTATAATTATTGTAGTGGCGCTGTTAATCGCATTTATTCTAAGTCCGTACGAGTTTAAGTTTATAGACGAGGAAGATTAACGTTTTGTATTTGCATCATCCATATAAAACCGATGGTAAAAAGAGGTGTTGAGATCGTTGTCATTTCTGACGTACATTTAGGAACTTATGGTTGTCATGCCAAAGAATTGTTAAAATATCTGAAAAGTATTCGCCCTCAAAAAATCATCCTCAACGGAGATATTATAGACATTTGGCAATTCAGCAAAAGTTATTGGCCCGAAACCCATACCAAAGTGCTCCGCAAGCTCATGAAATTTGTAGTTGAAGGAGCGTCAGTTCATTACCTGACGGGAAACCACGATGAAATGTTGCGTAAATATGCCGAAATGCAATTAGGAACTTTTTTTTTACAAAATAAGCTGGTTTTGGATATTGACGGAAAGCGTTCTTGGTTTTTCCATGGCGATGTTTTTGATGTAACCATGCAACACAGCAAATGGTTAGCTAAATTAGGCTCTGTCGGTTACGATTTGCTGATATGGCTAAACAGTTTTGTAAACTGGTTTATGGTTAAAATAGGGCGTCCAAAAATGAGTTTCTCTCAAAAAGTGAAATCAAAGTTTAAAGACGCGGTTAAATTTATCAATAAATTTGAACAAACGGTTGCCGAACTTGCATCAGAAAACGGCTATCAGAATGTAATTTGCGGACACATTCATCAACCGGAAAAAAGAGAAATCGTTACGCCTAATGGTATGGTAAATTATCTTAACAGCGGCGATTGGGTAGAAAGCCTTACGGCTTTGGAATATTATAACGGGCAATGGACTATCTTTAAATATCGCGAGCATGATTTTACGCAGGAAGTGATCGAAGAGGGGTTATTGTCAGACAGCGAAGACCTGAAAAACAAGCTAAACGTCAACATTTTATTGGAAAAGATTAAGTTGGGAATTGCCTAAGGCCAATAGAATATAGATATTTGAGCGTATGAAAATATTATATGCCATACAAGGTACAGGCAACGGTCATGTTAGCAGAGCTCGCGAAATTGTGCCGCATTTACAAAAGTATGGCCGCCTGGATATTCTGATATCGGGAAATCAAGTTGATGTTAAATTAAACCAAGAAGTAAAATACCGCCTTCATGGTTTCAGTTTTATCTTCGGAAAAAACGGCTCGGTAGACCTTTTGAAAACTTGGAAAAACATGGATTTGTTTCAGTTCAGAAAAGATATGAAACGGATACCCCTTCATGAGTATAATCTTATTATCAACGATTTTGAACCGGTAACTGCCTGGGCCTGCCGCTGCCAAAAAATAGAAACGGTATCTTTGAGTCATCAAGCGGCATTTAAATCTAAAAAAGTTCCCCGTCCCAAATCCATCATGGCTTTGGGCAAAAAAATTTTAAATCATTATGCCCCAACCACCCATCATGTGGGTTTTCATTTCCACAGGTATGACGATTTTATCTACACCCCTGTAATTCGGACTGAGATCAGGCAGATGCTCGCCAGCCATCAAGGATATTATACCGTTTATTTACCCGCAATACACGACAAACATTTAGTTAAATTGCTCAAAGAGATTCCCGTAAAATGGGAAATTTTTTCCAAACATTGCAAAAAGGCTTACCAATATCATAATGTGTTTGTGGAACCGGTAAATAACCAAAAGTTTAATGCAAGTTTGGCAAGTTGCGAGGGTTTGTTTACCGGAGGCGGTTTTGAAGGCCCGGCAGAGGCGCTTTATTTAAAAAAAAAATTGCTGGTTGCGCCAATGAGGTTTCAATACGAACAGCAGTGCAATGCTTATGCTCTTAAGCAATTTGGCTTACCCGTAATTTATGGGAGCAATAAAAACTGGGAATCTATTGTTCGGCAATTTGTAGAAAATCCGCAAGAACATCAGTTCTATTTTCCAAATCAAACAGCCGATATTATAGACATGGTAGTAAAGCGTTATGCAAGATAATTTTCTTTAATTTGTCGGTTAAAGAAAATGATTAACCAGTTTAGATCGCTAAACCCGGTAAACCTGCTTTTATTGGCCGCTTTTACCATTTTTATCCGCGCGGGTATTTTTGTGCGTTTACCCGCCGAGTTTCATATTGCTTTTTTAGAACAACCTTATACGCAATTTGTTGAAAAATACCTGAAAATAAACTCGCTATCCGCCGGAGAAAATGCTGCTATTGCTTTAATTATCGTTTACGTTCAGGCTTTATTTTTTAATCGCATTATAAATAATAATGCCCTTTTATCAAAACCGGGTTATTTGCCGGGGCTGTTGTATATTACCGGTTCAAGCCTTTTTTTGCCTTTTATGATTCTTAGCCCCCCATTAATTTGTAATTTTTTGATTATTTCGATGATAGAAAAATTTTTAAAAATGGCCAAAGAACCCTCTGCAATGGCAATTACGTTTGATATTGGGATGATTGTTGCGTTTGGAACGCTTATTTATTTTCCCTTTTTAGCTTTATGGATTTTGGTTTGGCTGGGGCTTTTGCTTTTTCGCCCATTTAACTGGCGAGAGTGGTTATGCGGATTATTAGGTTTTTTAACCATTTTTTTTCTCTTAACCGTTTATTATTACTGGAATGATCGTTTAGAACAGTTTTATCAAATATGGAAACCCTTGGCCAACAAATATCCCTCGCCGTTAAAAAAAATTAATTACAGCGATTATTTAACGCTTATTCCTGTGGCGGTAATTTTTGTATTGGCCATTTTACAGCTTTGGAAGAATTTTTTCAGGAGTTTTATTAATACAAGAAAAGGATTTCAACTGCTTTTTTTCATGTTTTTGCTGTCTATTGCCAGCTTTTACATGGAGCCAAATTTTAAGGTTTATCATTTTTTGCTTGCGGCGCCCTCCGGAGCCGTTTTGCTTGCATATTATTTTTCTAACGCTAAAAAAAGATGGTTTTACGAATTGCTTTTTGTATTGCTGATTATCTCCATACAATATTTTTTGCTGGTTTAACCTTTTTTAACAAAACCCCTCCGCTAAACTCCCTAAAGATTAATAGCTTTGCAGGGTATATGCGGAAATTTTATAATTCAAAAGTAACAAAGATAATAAAAATGGTAGATTTAAAAACTTACAGGAATGGCTAATAAACTACCCGAATTTTTTATTTTGTATGTCTAATTTGGTTATAGACATTGGTAATTCATCCTGTAAAACGGCAATTTTTCAAGAAAGAGAACTATTGCATTTTGAACGAAAAGAACAAATCGATTACAGTGTGTTTGATTTTTTGATTGAGCGTTTCAATATTAAAAAAGGGGTGATATCAAGCGTTGCCGATCAAACGGAACCGCTGTCAGATTATTTAGCGCCGCATATTGAAATACTGAGTTTTAGTACAACTTATAATCCGGGTATCAAAAATGAATATCAATCTGTATCTACTTTAGGGTTGGATAGATGGGCCAAAATTGTTGCCGCTTTTAAACTTTATCATAAACAAAACTCGTTGCTTATAGACGCGGGTACTTGTATTACTTACGATGTTTTAACCGCAGAATCGGTATACAAAGGCGGAAGCATAAGTTTAGGCATAAATATGCGGTTTAAGGCTTTGAATGATTATACCGGAAGACTGCCGCTGGTTTTTTTTGATAAAAACGAGGAATTTGTGCCGGAGGGTAACAATACGGAGAACGCGCTGAAAAATGGCGTTTTGCGTGGAGTTTTAAACGAAATAGAGGGATTTATGCAGATTGAAAACAACAGAAACGCGTCGTTAAAAATAGTATTAACCGGCGGCGATGCAGATTTTTTGAGCAAACAATTAAAAAGTAGCATCTTTGCAAACCAAATTATTATTGAACCCTATTTGGTTTTGAGAGGATTAAATGAAGTTATTGTATCATAGATATGTATAAAAAGTTAAGAAATATATTTGTTTTTACCATTTTAAGTATCGGCGCTGCCCATGCGCAAATTACTATTCAATCGCCCTATTCTAAATTTGGACTAGGGAATATAAAAGGTTCCTTGCTTCCTCAGTATAGAGCGATGGGAGGCATCTCAACAGGCGTTCAAAAAAGTAATTTCTTTAATAATATTAACATGCAAAACCCGGCAACTTATGCAAACATCAGTCTTACTTCCATAGATATTGGACTCAGCACAACCTACAGGTGGTTAGATAACGGTAAAATAAGCGAAAATAATTTTAACGCCACCTTAGCCCACGTGGCTATGGCGTTTCCGGTTACGCTAAAATCAGCCTTAAGCATCGGCATTTTACCTTATTCAGAATTAGGTTATGATTTTTCTAATATCGCCACTGTGGGCGAGGGTTCGCAGTCTAAAAACGTGAAATACATTTACCGTGGCGAAGGCGGTTTATCTAAGGCTTATATAGGTTATGGAATCCGATTTGGAAATCATTTCAGCTTAGGGGCAAATGCCGAGTATTTGTTTGGCAACCTGATACAAAGCCGGGCAAGCGAATATCCGGATGAACAGGGAGCTTCCATAAATTTAAAAAATCAGGTTAAAAATTCTACAAAGGGCGTTGCGTTTAGTTATGGCGTACAGTATGATTTTAAAATTGCCCGCAAAACGTCCTTTGTACTAGGTTATTCTGGTTCGTCGCAATCAAAGCTAAAATCTAAGACAAGCAACTACGTTACACAATATTTTAATGACATTTCAGGGAATGAAATGGAAGCGATAGATACCTTAGAGATAAAAGAAAATGTGCCGACAAATTTAAAATTACCTTTGTTGCACAATTTTGGGTTTTCTGTTCAAAAAGAAAATAAATGGTTATTTGGAGTCGATTACCGAATCGGCAAATGGTCTGAATTAATCATTTCCGGAACAAATCAAAATCTTCAGGATACGTACGGGTTTTCTGTAGGCGGCCAATTTACGCCCGATAATACTGCAATTAGCGGTTATTTTAAGCGCGTAGATTACCGTTTTGGTTTCTGTTATGATAAAACCTATGTTCAAATTAATCAGCAAAACATTAAAAATACGGCCATAACATTTGGTTTAGGCTTGCCGCTTTCATCGTATTCCAGAAATACTTTTTATAAGGCAAATGTTGCAATAGAATTAGGCAAACGCGGAAGGATAACCAATGGTCTTTTATCAGAGCGGTATGTGAATTTTACTCTGGGTTTTACATTAAACGATAAGTGGTTCCAACGTTTTAAATTCGATTAGCAGGTATGGCTTTTGCCAAAAAATACGGTTTATTCCCGGCATTGTTTTTAACGGGTTGTTTGCTGGGTTGTAACAGCGACGATTTAAAAAAAGTTTCTTCAATTTCTATAAAAAAGATAACCCTGTCAAAAGACCGTTCTTATGATGTGGAAATCATATATAGCGATTCTGCTAAAGTAAAGGCCAAAGGAACTGCCCCTGTTTTGGATAAGGTTACTCCTTCAAGCGGCAACGCATACAGCGAGATGCCGAAAGGCTTAAATATTATTTTTTTTGACGATCATATGAATCAAAGCGGAAGCCTGCGTTCAGATTATGCCATTAATAAGGAAACAGATAAAATCACCGTTTTTCGTAAAAATGTGGTGCTTGTTAGCGATAATATGACTTTTACAACAGACGAGCTGACCTGGAATGAGAATACAAAAATGTATACCTCTCCGTACGGAACCGTAAAATGGAAAGACGGCTCTACCATCAGCGGCACACATTTTAGCGCGCCGCAGGATTTTAGCTCGTATAAAATTGTTGAAGCCTCCGGGAAAACTTATTTAGAGGAGCAATTAGCGCCTTAAAAACAATTTCAGTATGTATTTTACCAAATCAATTAATAATTTATATTTTCTACATTATATACAAAATTTGTATCTTGTGCCCTCTTTTAAAAAGTTTTATACAGAAAAAGTAATATACAAAAAAACAGTATGGGATTAATGACTTTCATGCGTACCAAGATGGGTTATTTTCTTGTTGGCGGTATTGCAGTTGTATTGGCGTTATTTGTTTTAGAACCCTTGTTACAGCAAGGGTCCGTCCTTTTTGGAGCATCCGCAACGGATGTGGGCTCTATTGACGGCAAAAGAATCAAATATGAGGAATTCAATAAAAAAGTAGAACAAAGTTCCGCGCAGTTTAGCCAGCAATACGGAGGGAGCTTAAACCCGCAGATGCAGGCTATGGCCGTAGACCAAGCATGGCAATCGGAAATTGCAAAAACGCTTTTAGAAAAAGAATATAACCGGATTGGTTTAACCGTTTCCGGCGATGAGCTTTTTGATTTGGTGCAAGGGAAAAAACCAAGTCCGCTTATTGTACAATATTTCGGCAATCCCAAAACAGGTCAGATAGATCGCCCCGCTATCTTATCTTCAAGAAAATCTAATGATGCTGACGTTCAAAAGCAATGGCTGCTGTTAGAACAGGAAATTGAAAGGCAGGCTTTACAGCAAAAATATGCGAAATTGATTAGCAATTCTATCTATGTTACAAGTTTGGAAGCTAATGACGAGCATATTAACCGTAATAAATTGGTTAATTTCAAGTATGTGATGTTGGATTATGCTTCCCTCGCCGATAAAGGGTTAAAAATAACCGATGATGATTATCAGGATTATTACAACGCAAATAAAAACCGTTTTGTAAATCAACAGGAACAACGCAACTTAGATTATGTTTCTTTTAGCATAAAGCCCACCGTTAAAGACAGCGCAGCAATTAAAGCAACCGTAGAAAAGTTAGCGGCTGATTTTAAAACTGCCGCAAACGATTCTTTGTTTGCCGCCAGCAATTCTGATCATAAAGTTCCTTATACTTGGTTAACCAAAGGTAAATTAGATTATAATATCGATTCGATTGCGTTTAGCCTTCCGGCGGGTAGTTTTTATGGCCCTGTGTTGTTGGGTAATTCTTATAAGTTATTTAAAGTTGTTGCCGCTCGTTTTTCTCCCGATTCTGTTAAAGCCAGTCATATTCTTATCGATCCGGGAAAAGTAGGCGGTTTGGAAGCGGCTAAAAAAATGGCCGATTCTTTAAAAGCAGTTGCGCAAAATGGAGGTAATTTTGCTGAACTGGCTGCAAAATATAGCGTTGACGGCTCAAAAGACAAAGGCGGCGAGTTAGGGACTTTTGGCCGTGGAACCATGGTGACTGAATTTGAAAACGCTGCATTTGATGGTAAATCTGGGGAAATAAACGTGGCGGTTTCTCAATTTGGGATACATGTTGTTAAAATAGAAAAGCAAATTGGTTCTTCTAAGGTTATAAAATTAGCGTATATCGAAAAAAATTTGGAACCCAGTCAGAGTACAAGAGATGCGGCCTATAAAAAAGCTTCAACTTTTTTAAACGAAGTCAATTCCAAAAATTTCAACTCTTTGGCAGAAAAAAGAGGCTATACTATAGCGTCGGCAGGCAGATTAACGGCAACGCAGGGCTTTGCTGCGGGGCTAGATAACCCTCGCCCAATTATTAAAGCAGCATACGAGGCTGATAAAGGCGATGTATTGCCGGAAATTTACGGAATGAACGATGCTTTTGTAGTTGCTAAATTAACTGAAATCAGGCCTAAAGGACAATTATCTTTAGCGGATGTTAAAAAAGAAATTCAGTCGGATGTAATTAATGCAGTTAAAGCCAAACTGTTGATCGAAAAATTTGAAAAGGCGGGGAAAGGAAGTTTAGAGGCCATTGCCCAAAAAGTTGGCAAGCAGGTTGTTCCGGTTCAAAACATCGTTTTTGCTAACCCGGTTATTCCGGGTTTAGCCCAAGAAAATGCGGTTGTGGGTAATGCTTTTGGCTCTCAGACAGGGAAAGTTTCTAAACCAATAAAAGGGGAAAGAGGCGTTTATGTAATTTCGGTTGACGGATTTACCAATCCGGCGCAGCAAACCAATATCATGCAACAAAAGAAAAGCATGGCTTTAATGTTAGGTCAGCGTTCTTTAGAAACTGCTTTTAGAGCTATGCAAGATAAAGCCAATATAAAAGACAATAGGGTGAAATTCTATTAAACTAATGAATAATATTAATTTTACAACTGTTCCTGTTATAAGGGGATAATTTTTTATTTTGTAATTATGGTTATTCAAGAAAACATCGTTAATAAAGTTGCCGGCAGCGGATTGATTGTTTTTAATTTAGAGGATTATTATGTGAAAGGCGAGCGCATACTCTATGATATAAAAGATAATCTGTTTGAGGGGCTTATTTTGAAAGAACAAGACTTTAGGAAATTCATAAAAGAACACGACTGGAGTCAATATCAAAATAAAAATGTAGCAATTACCTGTAGTACAGACGCGATTGTACCCACTTGGGCTTATATGTTATTGGCCAATAAAATAAAGCCTTTTGCCAACCAAGTGGTGTTTGGGGATTTAAATACGCTTGAAACGGTTTTGTATACAAAATCGCTGGCAAAACTAGACGTAAACCGTTTTAAAGATCAACGCATAGTAATTAAAGGTTGCGCCGATTTGGAAATACCCTGTGCTGCTTATGTAGAGCTTACCGCCCTATTAACTCCTGTTGTAAAAAGCATTATGTATGGCGAACCTTGCTCAACAGTTCCTGTTTATAAACGAAAAGATTAATCAAGTTACTTTTTGTTTGTCCATACATATGAAACGCTTAAAAATATTTTTATTTCTGTTTTGGCAGAATTTTGTATTTGCTCAATCAGTCGTCGTAAAACCCGACAAGGTGTTTCGGCCTGGAGAGGAGTTAAATTACAGGTTTGAATATGGTTTTTTTACGGTTGCAAGAGCCGCCTTTAAAGTGCTTGAGACCGATGTAAAATTTGACGACAAGCCGACTTATCTTTTGAAAGCAGAAGTCAAAACATCAGGCGCTTTTGATATTATATATAAAGTCAGAGATTATTACGATTCATATATAGACCAAACCTCTTTATTGCCTTATTTTTACCAAGAGAATATTCATGAATCAAGCTACAGGCGACAGGATAAAGTAAGATTTTATCAGGAAGATAAAAAAATTATTTCCAATCGCGGAAGTTTTACAACGCCTACCGATCAAACCTTCGATCTGTTATCGGTTTATTATTTTTCGCGTAATATCGATACCAGCAAATTAAAAATAGGCGATTCATATAAGTTCAATTATTTTTTAGGCGAAGAAACTTCCGCTTTGGAAATAAAGTATCTGGGTAAAGAAATTATTAAAAGTAATTTAGGTTATGTTCGATGTTTTAAATTTTCTCCCTCCATTAAACCTGGCCGCATCTTTAAAAAAGACAGTAAATTACACCTTTGGATAACCGACGATGGTAATCGATTGCTGGTAAAAGCGCAGGTTGAAATTATAGTGGGCTCGGTTACTATGGAAATTACCTCGGCCAATGGTTTAAAATATCCCCTTGTTAACGTAAAATGATTGAAGTTCAACAAGTTTTGGTATATGAGGATGTGATTGGCGAAAATTTTGTTTGTAACCTGAATAAGTGTAAAGGAATCTGTTGTATTGAAGGAAACTCCGGAGCGCCTTTAGAGCATAAAGAGAAGCAAATTTTAGAAGATATATATTCCAAAATCAAGCATTTGCTTACCCCAAAAGGCGCTAAAACCATTGAACAAAACGGAACTTCCGTTTTAGATGTCGATGGCGATTTAACCACCCCTTGCGTAGATGGAAATAAAGAATGCGCTTATGTTACTTTTGAAAACGGAATTACTAAATGCGCTATAGAAAAAGGGTATGAGCAAGGTTTAGTGGATTGGAAAAAACCAATTTCCTGTCATTTATACCCTATTCGTATTTCCCATTACCCGGAGTTTGACGTACTCCGTTACGACAGGCAGCCTATTTGCAATAATGCCTGTGCTTACGGCAATAAACTGCAAGTGCCGGTATACCAGTTTTTAAAAGAACCTTTGATTAGAAAATATGGGCAAACCTGGTATGCAGAATTGGAAAATTTAGTAAAATAAACAGAAAAGACCAAGCCTCCTTCAGCAGAAAAGGCTATACAACAAGGCAAAATAAAAAAGCGGTAAGTCTTTTCTCTTTTTTCAAAAAACTTTTTTGCGGCAAAAAAGCGGCTCATGGCAGCTTTGAGCAATTAGGCCGGCGGCTATGGCCGATCAGAACTGTTTATCAAATCGTAAAAAAGCAGAAATATTGATAATACTGTTATTTTTGTTAAAAATACTTTTATCATTTGAAAAAAATACTTATAACCGGCGGGGCGGGTTTTATTGGTTCGCATGTGACGAGGCATTTTGTGAACAGTTATCCAAATTATCAAGTTGTAAACTTAGATAAACTGACTTATGCAGGTAATTTGGCTAACCTTAAAGATATTGAAAACAGAACAAATTACCGTTTTGTAAAAGCAGATATTGTTGATGCTCCAAATATCAATCGGTTATTTGAAAATGAAAATTTTGATGCGGTTATTCATTTGGCCGCAGAAAGCCATGTTGACAGGTCGATTACCGATCCAACGGCTTTTGTTATGACCAATGTTGTAGGAACGGTTAATTTGTTAAATGCGGCGCGCCGATCCTGGAAAGGGCTATACGATAAAAAAAGATTCTATCATGTAAGCACAGACGAGGTTTATGGCGCTTTAGGTAAAAACGGCATGTTTACCGAAACAACTGCTTATGATCCGCGTAGCCCTTATTCGGCTTCAAAAGCCGGTTCAGACCACTTTGTGAGAGCTTATCATAATACTTATGGCATGAATTGCGTAATTTCTAATTGTTCTAATAATTATGGTTCGCATCATTTTCCTGAAAAATTAATTCCTTTAGCCATTAACAACATCAAAAATAACAAACCTGTTCCGGTGTATGGAAAAGGCGAAAATGTGAGAGATTGGTTATGGGTGGAGGATCATGCAAGGGCAATTGACGTGATTTTTCATCAGGCAAAAGCCGGCCTTACTTATAACATCGGAGGCCATAACGAATGGAAAAATATTGATTTGATTCATCTTTTGTGCAAAATCATGGACAGGAAATTAAACCGTGCAGAAGGAGAATCGGCTAAGTTAATCACTTTTGTAACCGATAGAGCCGGACACGATTTACGCTATGCCATCGATTCTGCTAAATTGCAAAAAGAGTTCGGCTGGGCGCCCAGTTTACAGTTTGAAGAAGGCTTGGAAAAAACCGTTGATTGGTATCTCGAAAATCAAGAGTGGTTATACAATGTAACCTCTGGCAATTATCAAACATACTACGAAAAACAATACGGTGACAGAGCGTAAAAAAGTATTGGTATTTGGCGCCAACGGCCAGTTAGGACAGTGCTTAAAGGCTGTTACCGCCGAAAGGAATTTTAATCCCGTTGTTTTTGCTAGCAAGCGCGATGCAAATATCTTAAATGAAGCTGCTCTGAAAGTCTTTTTTGAAAGAGAACAAGCCCAGTTTGTGGTCAATTGCGCGGCTTACACAGCGGTAGATAAGGCTGAAGAAGAAGTAGAAGCAGCCAAAGCGGTCAACGAAACAGGGGCTGCCTGTTTGGCAAAAGCCTGCAAAAATGCAAATGCCATACTTATCCATATTTCAACCGATTTTGTGTTTGACGGAAATACCGTTAGCCTGCTTAAAGAAACAGATATGACAAAACCCGTTAATGTTTACGGGCAAACCAAATTGGCCGGAGAAAAAGCCATTACTTCCATTTTTGATAAACACATTATTATTCGTACAAGCTGGCTTTATTCTGAGTTTGCCAATAATTTTGTTAAAACAATGCTCAGATTGGGTTCTGAGCGAAATAATCTGCAAATTATTGCCGATCAGATTGGTTCGCCTACTTATGCGATAGATTTAGCTCATGCAATAATAAATATTATCCAATCTTCAGAGTCAATTTACGGTATTTATCATTACAGCAATGAGGGGGCGGTTTCTTGGTACGATTTTGCAAAAGCTATATTCGAAATGGCTGACCTGAAAGCGGTCGTTTCGCCAATATCTGCAAGCGCGTATCCAAGTAAAGCTAAACGTCCTTCGTTTTCGGTGATGGACAAAAGTAAAATCAAGGCCGTTTACGGCTTGGATATTCCCTATTGGCGAGAAAGTTTATCAAAATGCTTGAAAGCGCTGGGAGGGTAAATCAAACAAAGAAGAGGACATTTTTAAACAGAACAATAAAAAATTATTCGATGAAAGGAATTATCCTGGCCGGCGGTAGCGGCACCCGTCTTCATCCATTAACGCTTGCTTGCAGCAAGCAGATGATGCCGGTTTATGATAAGCCGATGATTTATTATCCGCTATCAACGTTAATGCTTGCGGGTATTAAAGAAATTTTGATTATTTCTACTCCCCGCGATTTGCCAAATTTTGAAAAACTTTTGGCAGACGGAAGCAATATCGGATGCAAATTTGTTTATGCCGTACAGCAAGAACCCAATGGTTTGGCACAGGCCTTTGTTATTGGCGAAGAATTTATAGGCAAAGACAAAGTTGCTTTAGTTTTAGGCGATAATATTTTTTATGGAGATGGCATGACCAAACTGTTACAAGCAAGTTCAAACCCTGATGGAGGAATAGTTTTTGCTTATCAGGTATCAGATCCGGAGCGTTACGGCGTGGTAGAATTTAATGCCAACCATCAGGTTGTCTCTATAGAAGAGAAACCTGTGGCTCCCAAATCGAATTATGCGGTTCCAGGCTTGTATTTTTATGATAATGAGGTTGTTGAAATTGCGAAAAAGATTAAGCCATCCTTACGCGGCGAATACGAAATTACGGATGTAAACAAGGTTTATCTTCAAAAAGGAAAACTTAAAGCGGGAGTTTTAAGCAGGGGTACCGCATGGTTAGATACCGGTACTTTTGCAAGTTTAATGCAAGCGGGGCAGTTTGTTCAAATTATTGAGGAAAGGCAGGGCTTAAAGATCGGTTGTATTGAAGAAATTGCTTATCGCATGGGGTTTATTGATGCAGAACAACTGAAATTAATAGCTACTCCTTTGGTAAAAAGCGGGTACGGGTCTTATCTGTTGAAATTAATCAAATAGATGAGAGCAATCAGCGAATCGAAAATTGGAGTGATTGGCTTGGGTTATGTCGGTCTGCCTTTAGCGCTCGCTTTCGCTAAAAAATATAAAGTGGTAGGATTTGATATTGATGAGAAACGAATAAAAGAACTTCAAGCGGGGAAAGACCATACCGGCCAAGTGAACATAGCTGAACTTGAGCTTGCGAGGAGAAAAAATTTAGCGTTAAGTTATTATTTGGAAAACGTCAGATATTGCAATGTTTTTATTATAACCGTGCCTACTCCCGTAGATCAGTTTAAACAACCCGATTTGCAACCCTTGCTTAAAGCCTCAAAGATGGTTGGTAATCTTTTAAAAAAAGGAGATATGGTTATTTATGAGTCGACTGTTTATCCCGGTTGTACGGAAGAAGACTGTGTGCCTGTATTGGAAGAAGTTTCGGGGTTAAAATATAATGTCGATTTTTTCTGTGGTTATTCGCCCGAAAGAATCAATCCGGGCGACAAAAAAAACACTCTTCCCAGAATAAAAAAGATAACCTCGGGTTCAAATCTCCGAGCCGCAGAGTTTGTAGATCAGCTTTATAAAAAGATCATTACTGCCGGCACTTATAAAGCTGCAAGCATTAAAGTTGCGGAAGCGGCAAAAGCCATAGAAAATGCCCAGCGCGATGTAAACATTTCTTTTGTGAACGAACTGGCTTTAATATTTGACAGAATGGGGATTGATACCGGCGAGGTGTTGGAAGCGGCTGGCACAAAGTGGAATTTTCTTCCTTTTAAGCCGGGTTTGGTTGGCGGGCATTGCATTGGGGTAGATCCTTATTATCTGGCTCATAAATCAGAAAGCTTAGGTTATTTTCCGCAGGTTATTCTCTCTGGGCGGAAGGTAAATGATAATATGGGTGTTTTTGTGGCCAACAAACTGGTAAAACTTATGACGGCGGCTGAAAAACCTATTAAAGATTCTAAAGTGCTTATTTTGGGCTTTGCTTTTAAAGAAAACTGCCCGGATACCAGAAATACAAAGGTGATTGATATTTACCATGAATTAAAATCGTTTGGAATTCATGTTACTGTTTTTGACCCCGTTGTTAATCCTCAAAAAGTATCTCAAGACTATGGGATATCTTTAGCGCAATCATTGGATTTTAAATACGACGGGGTTATTTTGGCCGTTGTTCATCAACAATTTGCAGAATTAGATTTTGAAGCCATGAAACAGTCGGGAGCAATCATTTTTGATGCCAAATCTTTTCTGCCTAAAACAGTTGTTGCAGGCAGGTTATAAATACATCTCATTAAATAACAATGAAAGAGTTGTTTGCTTTGTTTCAAATAAGAGGTTAATTTTTTAAGTTTACCGTTTAAAAAAAATCACAGCTAATGAAGGTAGCGTTAATTACAGGAGTTACAGGTCAGGACGGGGCATATCTAGCCGATTTTCTTCTTAAAAAAGGATATTTTGTTCATGGGATTAAAAGAAGAACTTCGCTTTTCAATACCGACAGGATTGATCATTTATATCAAGACCAACACGAAAGCCACATAAATTTCAGGTTACATTATGGCGATTTAACCGATTCAACAAATCTCATTCGCATTATTCAGGAAACACAACCGGATGAAATTTACAATCTTGCGGCAATGAGCCACGTAAAAGTAAGTTTTGATATGCCTGAATATACCGCCAATGCCGATGGCCTAGGGATTTTAAGGCTATTGGAAGCCGTTCGGATTCTTGGGCTAACAAACAAAACCAAAATATATCAGGCTTCAACATCCGAGCTTTACGGTTTGGTACAAACTGTTCCGCAGAATGAAACCACGCCTTTTTATCCTCGCTCGCCTTATGCCGTGGCAAAAATTTATGCTTACTGGATTACGGTAAATTATCGCGAAGCTTATAATATACACGCTTCTAACGGAATATTGTTTAACCATGAAAGCCCTTTGCGGGGGGAAACATTTGTAACCCGAAAAATTACAAGAGCCGCCTCAAAAATAGCCTTGGGCTTACAACGGTGTTTATACTTGGGCAACCTGTCTGCACAACGAGATTGGGGCCATGCTAAAGATTATATTGAAGCAATGTGGCTGATTTTACAACAGGAAAAAGCCGAAGACTATGTAATTGCCAGCGGAATAACTACAACCGTTAGAGAATTTGTGAAAATGGCGTTTAACCAAGTGGGCATAACCATTGAGTTTTCAGGCAAAGGCCACGCCGAAAAAGGAATAATTGTTGATTTGGATGCGGATAAAATGACTGTGCTTGACGTAAATCCGGAGCAATTAAAATTAGGAGAAACTGTTGTTAAAGTTGATCCAAGATATTTCAGGCCAACAGAAGTAGATCTTTTACTGGGCGATCCAACAAAAGCTAAAAACCGTCTTAATTGGCAGCCAAAATATAACTTACAAACTTTAGTGGAGGATATGATGCATTCAGACTTGAAATTGATGAAAAAAGACGAGTATCTTAAAAAAGGGAACTTCAGCATTTTAAATTATTTCGAATAGCAGAAATTTTAACGATATGACCAAAAGACTTTTTCCCTTTATTTTAATCTCTAGCCTCTTTCGCTTATGTTTATTTTTAGTCGTCTGGCATATATTTGAATTTGGAAGATTACCTGCAACGCCTAAAATTATTTTAAACCCCTTGACATAAAGAAACTTGATTTAGGATGCGGCGCATCAAAAAGAGAAGGTCATTTAAGAATTGATTCTCTTGCTTTGCCCGGAGTTGATATTGTTCATGATTTAACAACACATCCTTGCCCTTTTACCGACGGGGAGATAGATGAAATATGGATGGACAATGTTTTAGAACATTTGCCCAATCCTTTAAAAGTAGTAGAAGAATTACATAGAATTTGTAAATCAGGAGCTAAAGTTTACATTGAAGTACCATATTTCAGGAGTTTTTATGCGGTAATAGCCCCTACTCATGTTAATTTTTTTAGTGTTTGGCGGTTTAATTATTTTGACCCCTCGCACCCTTTCCATGCAAAATATCAATATTCAAAAGCACAATTCAAGGTTGATAAAATTGAATTCAACAGCAAGCGGAAGACAGATAACAGCGTTAATTTTTTTTAAATAAAATTCATAAAATATGCAGAAAAACATCCTGTCTTTTATGAAAACCGGTTATCGCATTTATGGCCTTTAGATTCTTTGACCTTTTATTTAACTGCTATTAAATGAAAAAAAGGTTGCTGATATTTAGCGATAATTATTCCTTTGGCGGTAGCGAACGATCGATGATTTTTTCAGCGTCATTGACAGACGCGGAAGCTTTGCCCGTTCTAATATCGGAGGCATGGCCGAAACACGGGAAATGTTAGATTTCTGCTTTACAACATCGCCGCCGAAAGCGAAATCATTAACATTCAAGATGTAAACATCGCTTTCGAGCGTTTAGAAAAAGGTGATAGGTGATGTAAAATATCGTTTTTTGATTGATACGGCATCTCTAAATTAAAATTAGGCAACAATAATTCCATTTATAACATTTATGTTAACCGTATAACCTTTGTTATTTCCAAGCTGCAAACCTCAAACTTAACTCAAAATTCCCTTTTGAATAACCTGATAAATTTGAGGTACCGGTTGTGTACATTCCGCTTACCAAATAATGTTTCTTAAAATTCATCCCAAAACCAATTGTTGCGCTGCTGTTATCATCGTTATTATGGTACAGGCCCATTAAAAAAACCTGATCGTTTGCCAAATAAAACTGGGCCCCAACATCTATAATCCCTTTAATTTGGGTAAAACTTCGATAGGCTGCCAAAGGCTCAAAAGAAAAACCCGATTTCTCTAAATTAATCTTATAACTGGCCGCCGCATAAAACATCGGAACATGTGACTGAAGGGCATAATCCCGCTTAAACAAATTGCGCATGTTTGGCATCGAAACCTGTAAAACCAAGCCTTTACCGCTATAAGCCGTTCCAAAGTCTCCGTCAAAATAAGCAGCCTTGTTATTATAATTAACCACCAAAACATCGCCGCTTGCGCCAATTATATCGCCCTGCGACAGCCGTTGATTCTGCAGCCCTAATGAAATCCCAAAACTTAACCGTTTATCGTCTCCCGACAAAGGCAAATGGTAAGAAAAAGAACCAACAACGCGCGTTTGCCTTAACAAACCGGCTCTCTCGTTAAAGATATTTAACCCTGCCCCTGTCTTCTCAAAACCATAATCCGCACTCAAGCTTTGAGACACCGGACCGACTGGGAAGCCCTCAAATAACTGTCGGTATACCCCATTAACGGTATAACCTTGATTAATACCCGCCATGGCCGGGTTGCCCAAATAACGATTGTTAAAATATTGTGTCGCTAATGGATCTATTTGCGCTTTTATGCCTGTTGTAATACCCAAACCAAGTAATACAAATAATATATAAAACTTTTTCATTTGATATTAGTTTTTTATTGTTCGTTGATAATGGCGACATACCCTTTTGCTTTATATAAACCTGTCCCAAAATCTATCACATAATAGTAAGTGCCTTCATGTAATGGCTTGTCTTTAAAATATCCGTTCCATTTGTTGTCGTAATTTGTTTGGCTAAATACCAATCTTCTGGCTATGTCAAACACTTTTACGGTAGCGTTCGGATACTGTTCGATATTCTCAATAACCCATACATCGTTAACCCCGTCGCCATTAGGCGTTATAATATTGTTGGCTATAACATCGCTGTATTCGTTTCCTACTTCTATGGCGATTTGTTTAACATCGACGCATCCGGCGGCAGAAGTAGCCTTTACCGTATAAACGGTACGTTCGGTTGGTTTAACCCTCAGCCTGGCTGTGTTCCGGTCGCTTATAATTCCTTTGGCATCCGTCCATGAATAAACGGTTGTCCCCGGAGCTGTTGCCGTTAACTCAATGGTACGGCCCCTGATTACCCTTAATTTACCCGTACTTGTGCTAATATTTATTACGGGAAGCGGGTTTACATTAACCGTAAAACTGACGCTATAACTATCAACTCCGCCATCGGCTGTTCCTCCATCATCCTTCACCGTTACCGTTATTACAGCCGACCCGCTAACCCCTGCCTTTAGCGAATAGTTTATTATTCCTTTGCCATCGCTTAATTGTTTTATGCTCAAATCATTAAACATGTCCTTATTATTGCCGGTTATTGACAAGCTTGTGGTTTGACTAGTTTCCGCCCCGGGCGTAATACCGCTAAGGTTGATTGTATTATTTTCTGTTGTAACGCAGATTGACTGATCAGGAATCGCATCTATTGTTGGAGAGCCGTTTACATACAAAATAGCTAATATGAAATCTTTTGTAAGCATACCTCCCGATTGCGTGTTAACTTGTATCCTTACCGTAAAGGTATTCTGAGTTGCATAATCAAAAACGGCATTAGTATACAGCTTATCGCCATTGATGATAAACTTACCGTTATCAACTACTCCGGGAACCAACGAATAAGCGTATATGGCATTCGGTTCGGTTGAAGAAGCTGTTAATGTGCCCGCTAATGTGCCTTTCGGGCTGTTGGCATACAAAGTATTAGCTTTAAGAGTTACTGCCGTAATCACAACGGTTGAAATGGTTAAAGCGCCTTTATTATAAATAATGTTGTAATTAGAGTTTGCCGCAACCGCGCCGCTTATTTCAATCGGATAGTTGCCGGGAGGCGAGGCTTTGGTAGCCGGGGTTGTTAATAAGGGTTGAGCGGTTAATGCATTGGTATTGTTTTCTCCGCTTACAAATCCGCTATAACTGGCCGTTAACGGAGGGTTATCTTCTCCCGGCAATTTTGTTTTATTGTCTGCGGTAATAATTAAATCTTTGGGGGTAATGTTTCCCGTAGAGGTTGCCGAAGAATTACTTGCCGAATAATTAACGTCGCTAAATTTAAAATTAGTAGCCGTTACCGGTTTACCCGTGCCAACGTTCTTATCGGCAAAAGTAACATCCGCAGAAATTACCGTGAGGGTTTCTCCGGCTGCTAAACCGGTAATATTAAAAGTAGCGCTGGCCGTTGTATTACCGTTATAAACTTTGCTTGCTACCTGATTAACGGTTACTGTGACTCCTTTACCGCTGATATTGGCCGTAGAGGTGGCTGTGGTATTTAGCGGCCTGTAGTTGGCGTTATTAATGCTGATGCCGGTAGCCGTTACCGTTTTGCCTGTGCCAATGGCGGGGTCTGCAAAATTCATGGCGGCTGCTGTAGCCGCGGCTACATCCCCTGCTTCTAAACCCGTTACCGTTAATACTCCCGTTGCCGTGGTGTTATTATCAAAAACTTTATCGTTCGCCTTAAAGGTAACTGTTACAGCTTTGGCGGTAATGTTGGCGGTAGAGGTAACCGGGGTAATTGCCATATAATTATTATTGCTTAGGTTGATGCCGGTAGCCGTTACCGGTTTGTCCGTACCAACATTCTTATCGGCAAAAGTAATGCTGCTGGCCGTGGCCGTAATGGTTTCTCCGCTTACTAAATCTGATGCAGAAACGATAATCATGCCGCCGGCTATTAGAGAACCATCATATTCCTTATCATTTACCGTTAAAATAATTTTTACCGGCTTGGCGGTAATATTGCCCTTATAATTTGCTGAAGAATTAGCTGCCGAATAATTAGCATCGCTAAACTTAAAATTAGTAGCCGTTACCGGTTTGCCTGTGCCAACATTCTTATCGACAAAAGTAACATCCGCAGAAATTACCGTAAGGGTTTCTCCGGCCGCTAAACCGCTTATATTAAAAGTAGCGCTGGCCGTTGTGTTGCCGTCATAAACTTTGCTCGATACCTGATTAATGATTACCGTTACCAATTTACCGCTGATATTGGCCGTAGAGGTAGCAGTGGTATTTAAAGGCGCGTAGTTGGCGTTATTAATGCTGATGCCGGTAGCCGTTACCGTTTTGCCCGTGCCTATGGCGGGGTCTGCAAAGTTCATGGCCGTGGCCGTAGCCGTGGCCGCATCTCCTGCTTCTAAATCCGTTACCGTTAATACTCCCGTTGCCGCGGTATTATTATCAAAAACTTTATTGTTAGCCTTAAAGGTAACTGTTACAACCTTGGCGGTAATATTCCCCGTAGAGGTTGCGGATGAATTAGCCGCCGAATAATTAACGTCGCTAAACTTAAAATTAGTAGCCGTTACCGGTTTGCCCGTGCCGGCATTCTTATCGGCAAAAGTAACATCCGCAGAAATTACCGTAAGGGTTTCTCCGGCCGCTAAACCGCTTATATTAAAAGTAGCGCTCGCGCTCGTATTGCCGTTATAAACTTTGCTCGATACCTGATTAATGGTTACCGTTACCGATTTACCGCTGATATTGGCCGTAGAGGTAGCCGTAGTATTTAAAGGCGCGTAGTTGGCGTTATTAATGCTGATGCCGGTAGCCGTTACCGTTTTGCCCGTGCCTATGGCGGGGTCTGCAAAGTTCATGGCCGTGGCCGTAGCCGTGGCCGCATCTCCTGCTTCTAAATCCGTTACCGTTAATACTCCCGTTGCCGCGGTTTATTATCAAAAACTTTATTGTTAGCCTTAAAGGTAACTGTTACAACCTTGGCGGTAATATTCCCCGTAGAGGTTGCGGATGAATTAGCCGCCGAATAATTAACGTCGCTAAACTTAAAATTAGTAGCCGTTACCGGTTTGCCCGTGCCGGCATTCTTATCGGCAAAAGTAACATCCGCAGAAATTACCGTAAGGGTTTCTCCGGCCGCTAAACCGCTTATATTAAAAGTAGCGCTCGCGCTCGTATTGCCGTTATAAACTTTGCTCGATACCTGATTAATGGTTACCGTTACCGATTTACCGCTGATATTGGCCGTAGAGGTAGCCGTAGTATTTAAAGGCGCGTAGTTGGCGTTATTAATGCTGATGCCGGTAGCCGTTACCGTTTTGCCCGTGCCTATGGCGGGGTCTGCAAAGTTCATGGCCGAGGCCGTAGCCGTGGCCGCATCACCTGCTTCTAAATCCGTTACCGTTAATACTCCCGTTGCCGCGGTGTTATTATCAAAAACTTTATTGTTGGCCTTAAAGGTAACTGTTACAACCTTGGCGGTAATATTCCCCGTAGAGGTTGCGGATGAATTAGCCGCCGAATAATTAACGTCGCTAAACTTAAAATTAGTAGCCGTTACCGGTTTGCCCGTGCCGGCATTCTTATCGGCAAAAGTAACATCCGCAGAAATTACCGTAAGGGTTTCTCCGGCCGCTAAGCCGCTTATATTAAAAGTAGCGCTCGCGCTCGTATTGCCGTTATAAACTTTGCTCGATACCTGATTAATGGTTACCGTTACCGATTTACCGCTGATATTGGCCGTAGAGGTAGCCGTAGTATTTAAAGGCGCGTAGTTGGCGTTATTAATGCTGATGCCGGTAGCCGTTACCGTTTTGCCCGTGCCTATGGCGGGGTCTGCAAAGTTCATGGCCGTGGCCGTAGCCGTGGCCGCATCACCTGCTTCTAAATCCGTTACCGTTAATACTCCCGTTGCCGCGGTGTTATTATCAAAAACTTTATTGTTAGCCTTAAAGGTAACTGTTACAACCTTGGCGGTAATATTCCCCGTAGAAGTTGCGGATGAATTAGCCGCCGAATAATTAACGTCGCTAAACTTAAAATTAGTAGCCGTTACCGGTTTGCCCGTGCCGGCATTCTTATCGGCAAAAGTAACATCCGCAGAAATTACCGTAAGGGTTTCTCCGGCCGCTAAACCGCTTTATTAAAAGTAGCGCTCGCGCTCGTATTGCCGTTATAAACTTTGCTCGATACCTGATTAATGGTTACCGTTACCGATTTACCGCTGATATTGGCCGTAGAGGTAGCCGTAGTATTTAAAGGCGCGTAGTTGGCGTTATTAATGCTGATGCCGGTAGCCGTTACCGTTTTGCCCGTGCCTATGGCGGGGTCTGCAAAGTTCATGGCCGTGGCCGTAGCCGTGGCCGCATCACCTGCTTCTAAATCCGTTACCGTTAATACTCCCGTTGCCGCGGTATTATTATCAAAAACTTTATTGTTAGCCTTAAAGGTAACTGTTACAACCTTGGCGGTAATATTCCCCGTAGAGGTTGCGGATGAATTAGCCGCCGAATAATTAACGTCGCTAAACTTAAAATTAGTAGCCGTTACCGGTTTGCCCGTGCCGGCATTCTTATCGGCAAAAGTAACATCCGCAGAAATTACCGTAAGGGTTTCTCCGGTCGCTAAACCGCTTATATTAAAAGTAGCGCTCGCGCTCGTATTGCCGTTATAAACTTTGCTCGATACCTGATTAATGGTTACCGTTACCGATTTACCGCTGATATTGGCCGTAGAGGTAGCCGTAGTATTTAAAGGCGCGTAGTTGGCGTTATTAATGCTGATGCCGGTAGCCGTTACCGTTTTGACCGTGCCAACGGCGGGGTCTGCAAAGTTCATAGCGGAGGCCGTAGCCGTGGCTACGTCCCCTGCTTCTAAATCCGTTACCGTTAATACTCCCGTTGCCGTGGTGTTATTGTCAAAAACTTTATTGTTGGCCTTAAAGGTAACTGTTACAACCTTGGCGGTAATATTGCCCGTAGAAGTAACCGGGGTAATTGCCGTATAATTATTACTGCTTAGGTTAATGCCGGTAGCCGTTACCGTTTTACCCGTGCCGGCATTCTTATCGGCAAAAGCAATGCTTACCGCCGTAGCCGTAACATTATCGCCTGTTATTACGCCGTCAACAGTTAACGAGCCGGTAGCGGCGGCATTGCCGTCATATTTTTTATTGTTGGCCTTTAAAATAATTTTTACCGGCTTGGCGGTAATGGTAGCTGTTGTGGCAGGCGTATTGACAAGCGCATAATTGCTTGCTTTTGCTCCTGAAAGGGTAATTCCGGTTACGGTTACGGGTTTACCGGTTCCGGCGTTTTTATTATCAAAAGTTGCTCCTCCGGCAGTAGCGGTTATTATATCTCCATATACTGTTCCGGTTACCAAAAGGGTTACGTTAGCTGCATCGGAGCCATTATACTCTTTGTCTGCTGCCGTAACAGTAACCGTTAACCTTTTAAGCTGAACCGTAATGGTTTGAGTAGCGGGGCCGGCCGAACCATAAACAGCGTCTGCAGCTTGGGTAACGGCAATGGTAGCGGTACCCGCTTTTAAAATGGTTACCTGCCCGGTATTACTTATCGAAACCGCATCGCCGGCAGTAATGGTATAAGTATATGCCCCCGTACCCGAACTTGATACCGCCAGCTGATAAGGAGCATCTCCATAAGTTTTTACGTCTGTTGCAGCAAGCGCAATATTGTTGGCTTGCATAGTACTTACCGTTATTGTGTTTGAATTAACGCTAGGGTGATACCAAGGAGCGGCATACCCGGCCCTAAGCCTGTAATAATAAGTAGTACCCGAATTAAGCCCTTTTACATCAAAATCGGTAACATTGCCTACATCTTTATTGCGATAGCCCGATACAAATTTACCGGCATCGGCAAAGGTTGCATCGGTTGATACGTCTAAAAAATATTTAACGGCAACCGGAACTGAGGTTGCTCCCGCCGCCCATTTAGCTTTAAATGAATCGGCGACTACGTTATCGGCCGCGCTGGCCACAGGAGGAACCAACTTTAAATCGCCCACAAAATTAGACCTTGCGCCGTCTTTAGTAAAATTATTAAGGGCGGCGTTGTAAGCGTTTTTGCTATCAATAAGGGTATCGATAAGGGTATTATTGCCTTCGGCTATCCCCTGATTAAAATCATAATAAGCCAGTAAATCCTGTACCCCCCCCACAGCGCTCTGATCGATAGAAATATTATAGTTTTTTTTGATTTCCGCCTCGGTAAGAGCGCGGCTCCAAATTCTAACCTCGTCTATATTGCCTAAGAAAGCTTCAGAGGAAGGAGCGTTTTCCGCATTTCCGATATAATTAACTTTATTAACATTTGATATTCCGGGCATGTTAAAAGATTCGCGAAAAACGCCGTTAACGTATACTTTCAGGCTTGTGCCGTCAAAAGTTTGGGCAATATGAGTCCATGCATCCAGTTGAAACGCTTCTTTGCTTGTTATATAATATTTCCAATTTGTGCCATCGCCATAACCGCCACTCAATTGCGTTTTATTATAAACATACATAACAGGAGCTCTTAATTGCGCAGTACTAGCAGATATTAGATTGGTTACCAGAA
This sequence comes from Whitmania pigra, assembly GCA_021613335.1. Taxonomy (NCBI): domain Eukaryota; kingdom Metazoa; phylum Annelida; class Clitellata; order Hirudinida; family Haemopidae; genus Whitmania; species Whitmania pigra. The sequence goes on along the minus strand of JAJTWR010000141.1, from coordinate 27,846 downwards.
GATTTTTAAAGCCTCCCCCGATAGAAGAAGGCACATATACCCACATCTCTTCGGTCCACCCGTTATTAGGGAAAGAAATCCCGCCTTTAGAAAAGGCAACATAATCATCCGTCCCGTCAAAATTTAAAGCGTTTCCAAACCCGGTTAAAGCCAGCGTTTTTACTTGTATAACATTACTGTTAAAACTGCTAGCCGATCCTGATAAGGCTCTAACTCTGTAATAATAAGTAAAATCAGGACTTAAGCCGGTTATCGCTTGCGAGATTGTCCCTGCCGGTAACGACAGGTTTTCATAACCGGGCACTAACGATGCAAAGCTAGCGTCCTTTGCTACTGATAAAATGTAATTATTTACAGTCATCCATGAAGGGGCGGCCCAGTTTGCAGTAAATGAACAATCGGTAATATTTGTTGCCGCATTAGCTGTTGGCGCCTCTAAAAAAGAATTTACAAAATTTGAACTTGTTCCGTTTAGGGTAAAATTGTTAAAAGAACCGTTAAATTTTCCTGTATTATCCGTAACGGAGCTGATGCTTGTATTATTGCCGTTGGCTACTCCCTGATTAAAAGAATAGTAAAGCAGCAAATCAGGGTCTGACGAGTCAACGGTTTTATCATAGTTAGATTTGATTTCCGCCTCGGTAAGGGCGCGGCTCCAAATTCTAACCTCGTCTATATTGCCTAAGAAAGCTTCAGAGGAAGGAGCGTTTTCCGCATTTCCGATATAATTAACTTTATTAACATTTGATATTCCGGGCATGTTAAAAGATTCGCGAAAAACGCCGTTAACGTATACTTTAAGGTTTGTGCCGTCATAAGTTTGGGCAATATGAGTCCATGCATCCAGTTGAAACGCTCCTTTGCTTGTTATATAATATTTCCAATTTGTGCCATCGCCATAACCGCCACTCAATTGCGTTTTATTAAAAACATACATAACAGGGCCCCTTAATGGCGCAGTACTAGCAGATATTAGATTGGTTACCAGAAGATTTTTAAAGCCTCCCCCGATAGAAGAAGGCACATATACCCACATCTCTTCGGTCCACCGGTTATTAGGGAAAGAAATCCCGTCTTTAGAAAAAGTAACATAATCATCCGACCCGTCAAAATTTAAAGCGTTTCCAGACCCGGTTAAAGCCAGCGTTTTTACCTGTATGACATTACTGCTAAGACTGCTAGCCGCTCCTGATACGGCCTTAACCCTGTAATAATAAGTAGAATTAGGACTTAAGCCGGTTACCGCTTGCGAGGTTGTTCCTGCCGGTACCGACAGGTTTTCATAACCGGATACTAACGATATAAAGTTAGCGTCCCTTGCTACTTCTAAAATGTAATTATTTACAGTCACCCCTGAAGGGGCGGCCCAGTTTGCAGTAAATGAACCATCGGTAATATTTGTTGCCGCATTAGCTGTTGGCGCCTCTAAAAAGAAAGAACCTACAAAATTTGAACTTGTTCCGTTTAGGGTAAAATTGTTAAGAGAACCGTTAAATTTTCCTGTATTATCCGTAACGGAGCTGATGCTTGTATTATCGCCGTTAGCTACTCCCTGATTAAAGGAATAGTAAAGCAGCAAATCAGGGTCTGACGCGTTAACGATTTTGTTATAGTTGGATTTGATTTCCGCCTCGGTACGGGCGCGCTTCCAAAACCTAACCTCATCCATGCTCCCCTTAAAACGAATAGAAACCCCGGGTTGCTCCCCGCTTAAATACTTAATCGGGTTGGCATTAGAAACTGTTGAGGGAGCGCTAACATCTCCCACTATATTCCCATTAACATAAACTTTTAATCTGCTTCCGTCATAAGTTTGGGCAACGTGATTCCAGGCGCCGATAACCAGCACATTGCGAAAGTCATAAAAATGCTGAGTTTGCCCGGTTCCATAACCAAACCCCCCATGCAAACCATTAACACTAGTAATTTGAAGAAAAGGGCCTCTTTTCGACCAAACAGTCATATCTTCGCTGCCTATCACTCCCGTAAATTGAGCAGAGGGTACAGCCGGCAAGTAAAGCCACATCTCTTCTGTCCACTCGTTATTGGGAAATGTAAACCCTGTTGCCGATATGGTAACAAAATCATTTACCCCGTCAAAATTTAAGGCGTTTCCAAAATCAGTTGCCCTGTATTTAGAAGCGGCATCGGCTTTAAATGGCGCAGGCGCAAATCGGGGATACCCGGCTTTACTACTATCGGTTAAATTTTTTAAACCCCTTCTTTCAGCATTTACAGAAAACGAAAACGCTAAAAAAACAATAGCTAAACTGAAAAACTTAACAATTGAAAGTAAATCTTTTTTCATAATAATTTAATAAAATAAAAAACAGAGAAAACTGCCTGTTTTACAATTTGAATTATTCTCAAATTACATATGCAATGCATGCGTAATAAATATTTTAACTAAACTCTTCACACTCTTTTCTTCTCTCAAATCACTTTTTCCTCTCATATGAAAATGCCTAATAGCTTACTTATTAAATTCAACAGCTTATTTGATGTGATCAGGGAGTAATAAACATTTTTAAACAAACTCTTAACTCTCTTTTCTTCTCTCAAATCTCTTTCTCTTATCATACGAAAACGACTAATAGCCTGTTGTTAATTATTCAATAGCTTACATGAAGGGGATGAGGGAGTAATAAACATTTTTTAAACAAACTCTTAACTCTCTTTTCTTCTCTCAAATCTCTTTCTCTTATCATACGAAAACGACTAATAGCCTGTTGTTAATTATTCAATAGCTTACATGAAGGGGATGGGGGAGTAATAAACATTTTTTAAACAAACTCTTAACTCTCTTTTCTCCTCTCAAATCTCTTTCTCTTATCATACGAAAACGACTAATAGCCTGTTGTTAATTATTCAATAACTTACATGAAGGGGATGGGGGAGTAATAAACATTTTTTAAACAAACTCTTAACTCTCTTTTCTTCTCTCAAATCTCTTTCTCTTATCATACGAAAACGACTAATAGCCTGTTGTTAATTATTTAATAACTTACATGAAGGGGATGGGGGAGTAATAAACATTTTTTAAACAAACTCTTAACTCTCTTTTCTCCTCTCAAATCTCTTTCTCTTATCATACGAAAACGACTAATAGCCTGTTGTTAATTATTTAATAACTTTTATATATTTAGAAAAATATTTAACAAATATATAAAAAGATTTGTAAACAAAATAATCAAGATAATTTAACAAAACAAATATATTTATAATTTATTGAAAATCAACTATCAATAATTAATTTTTTTTCATTTAAGAATTTTTACGGCCGTTTTATATTGATGTACGAGCCGGTAAGTAAGCGAAATTATCCTTGTTAAGGCTTGTTATCAACATTTTATTGACAAAAAAAGCGCACATATTAACAATAACAAACAGAATTATTTGCCGAGCAAAAACCAAACAGAACTTAGCCAAAAAAACCCTTGCAAGGCGCCGTTTTTCCAAGAACAGGTAATTGCTTTTCTTAAAAATCAGCGAATATTTTAGACAGAACGCTTGCAATATTTATTTTGAATTTGGAGATTTTTTGGGGAAATCTCCATTATTTTGCCGGCTGAACAACTAAATTCGAACTTCTTTTTAAGTTATAGACAATACCTTCAAAACGTGTTCTGCGCAAGGTATTGACGTTTTGCCGGCACACTGCTTTTTACGCCATAAGTTCTACGTAAAAAGAAAAAGACATCGCTGTATTGGAGTTTTTATAATGTTTCATACCCCCTGCAAATAATTTATTGAATGTAAAATAGTTAAAGTTTTATTTCCAGATATTTCTCCCGCAAAGGTTTCGCCGCCTTAATAACGGGCCCGGAAAATATTTGTGTGATAAAAACGCCGCCACAGATTTTTATACTTAATTTTAAACCCAATTAATTAACCTGTTGCGCTTGCCCCTTGAGCAGAGGGCTTGTATGGGGTTTTTATTGAGCGGCTTTGGCATACCGCCGGCTTAGGTTTTTCTGTCATTACACAAATCGAAACAAAGAATGCGGCAGGGTAAAATTACTCCGTTACATTAATTTTCTTTACGGCTGTTTTGGTTTTTCCAAACCGGTCTGTAATGATAAAGGTTATTGAATAACTTCCTACCGACGGGGGAATGGGCTGATAACTTCCTTCAAATAAAAAGTTATTATTTTTTACTTGGTCATAATCGATAGAGATGACATCGCCTTGTCTCCAAGTATAGCCGTTTACGGTTAATTTTCCGTCATAAAAATCTCCGCACTTAAATGATAGTTTGTAAATCTGCCCGGCAACATACATTTCTTGCTGTCTTAAATAAAATGAATATGTTTGCTGACCGGATTTTGAAATTTGGTCTATTCCGGAATTGGTAAGCACTAAAAAATTGTAAGGGATTGCATTAATCGTTTCCTTGTCTTCGGCAATGTTCAACGTGTTTTTTTTACAAGAAATCAACAACAATATAATGCTAAAACAAGCCAATAAATTGGTCAACTTTTTCATGAATATTTTTTAATAAATGATAAATTTTAAGCCGGATCCTAACTGAAAGTGCATTGCTTGAACATCAGAGTTAAATAAATATTGTTCTTTTGCATCTATCATAAATATAATCCGGTCATTTAAATATAATTCGATATCCCCGCATATGGCCGCTCCGTATAAAAACCGGTTTTTATCCTGTATTTGATAGTTTACTACCCCGTCTGATAAATCATAATCCCCGTCATTTACCGTTTCAAAGCCTATCATGGGGCCAAATCCTACATTGAAATAAAAGAAACGATTTCGCGGGGTGATTAACTTTTTATAATACATAAAGTCGGTTGTATATTGCCTTACCGGATAATAATTTGAGGGGTTGATAAATGATTTAAAACGTTGTTCGCTGTAATTGAAACCCCATTTCCAATAATCTTCTTTTTTATTATACCAGCTATAAGCGGATTGGATAAAATAAGATTTTATATTTCTGTCTTTAAAAAAATTGAAATTATCTAAAACACCCACATTTAATTCAAGGCCTTGTTGTCCTTTTAAATGCCTTTGGCCATAACCCGGGTAAAAAGCAACGACCAACATCATGATTATACCTAAGCGTTTCATTATTTTATCAATTTGGCATTCACAATATCCAGATTGTTTAATTCAAATTTTAAATGACGACCGCCGCCTTTTTCAAACATTTCCACTTCCAGAATTTTATTGTCGGGAATGGTAAATTTTTGTAATGTAAAAACTTTGTCAACAGAGGATTTTCCTAAAATGGTATCATTATTATCCGAAGAACTATAAACATACAAAGGGTTTATTTCTAACTCTTGTATCGCCGTGCGTTTTAGTATTTCTTTATCCCTTATGTAAAATTTTACAAAGTCGATATCATAGTTAATATTTGATTTATTTTTAATATGGGTTCTAAAGAATATTACATTATCTTTTATAAATAAACCATAAAGCAGAAATAACATATCGTCTTTTACTATTCCGATATGTTTGATGATCCGTTTACTTTTGGATATTTCAAAAGCCAGTCTTGATATTTTAGTTTCCGACATTTTTACTTCTTCAAAAGAAACAATGGATTCTCCATCCTCATCAGCTATTGCCACCTTTCTGGTTGTACCCGAAAAATCAGATCCGATTATGGATATATTTAACGTGTTAGGCCGCTCTGAATAATCTACCAAGAAGGAATAATATTTGCCATCGCCGGTAACTACGCTTAAAGAGGTTTGTTGGAAGCCTTTAAAATTGGCTTTTATCCGTAAAATGTTTTCTACTCCTTCAGCTTTATCGGCAATGATGCCGTCGTTGCCTAAGTCTACATATTTAATCGAAGCCGGAAAAATAATGTGCGTGGTTTTGTCAAACGCTACCGATATGGGATAGGAATTTAATATTTGACTGTCTTTAAATTCAGTTACATGGGTCGATTGTCCTGTAGCGGTATTTGCTAACAAGCATAAACCGGTTAAAAAATGTAAACTTTTATATTTTACTTTCATAACAGTAAATATTTTAGTTTCTCTAATTTATTTTAGATATATGCGGTAATTCGCTTTTACAAATACCTTTTTCTGTTGTGTTTGCTTAGTTAATAAGGATTTAATTGTGTTAATCCCTGTACGTGCGGCTTCCATGCCTAATTGTTGTCCAATATCATTAGACATTGTTACATTATAAGCGCCTGTTTGCCCCATATTTTGTATTCCTTGCGTTATCGCATTTTTTCCAACATTCCTCAATATAGATCCGGGCATGGAAACCCCTAAAATACCGTCGGTATCATAAACCTTTAATTCAACGGGGAAAATACCGTTTTGGTAACGTATATTGTTAATTTCAATATTTATACGCTCTTCGTTTAAAGTTGCAATACCGTATATAAAAGTATTTTTGGGTATCGTTAGGCCGTTTATTTTAATATCTGAAAGTAAGCGCATTTTAATGGTAGCGCCATCAATTACGCTTTGGTCCTGGTGAATTACCGCCGAGATGGTATTGGAGAAACCTTTCTCTTTTCCGGCTTTTCCCGAACCATAAAAAGAATTACCGATTGTTTGTTGCGCTTTATTGCCAAAGGCCTCTATATTGGCTTTGTTTGGGCTTAAACTTGAAACCACCCTTGTCTCTTCGTTAATTTGCACTTCCATTACTTTTCGCTTTTCAGTTTCTTGCAGTTTTGGTTCCGGCTGTGGTTGCGAAGGTATTTCAGTTTTGGCCAGGAGTTGGTTGCGGAAAGCCATTGCTTTTGCTAATTCTTTTTGAATTAGTTGTTGCTCGGTTAATTGTTCGTCTTTTTTAGGTTTAGAATCTTTTGTTTTTTCTTGGTATTCGGGCCGCCTTGGTTTTTGGTAAAACGAACTTATTTTTTTGGAAAGTTCGACAATGGTTGTATCTCCTTTAGAGCCATCCATTTCTCTGTTTAATGAGTCTCGACTGTTTATCTCGCGACTGGGAAATATAAATTCATCCAAAGCGATTTGTTTTTTCTGTTTTTCCTCTTCTTTAAACTCTTTATCGTAAGCATCTAATTTATTGGAAATAATTTTTTGATTTTTACTGGAAGGAATAGAAGTATTGATCCCTCCTTCGGTTTGGGTATGTTTCATAACGCTATTGGCCTTTTTGCCGCCGCCAAAAATCCAAAATATTATTGTCATAAAAGGAACAACGAAAAGGGGCAGAACCACGGCTTTTTTTCGTCGTCTGATAAACTCTTGTGAATGTTGATGTACATTGCTATTCATAAAAAATCATTTAAAGAAACCATTTTACCTTATTTTAGAAATCCCAATTGTCGTATCGATATATTTTCTGTTTTTTATTTTTTTTAAATTTTCAAAGTCCTTCTCATTAAGAATAATATTTGTATCTGCTTTGCTTTTTGGGGAGGTATCAATTTTATCAGACGATATTGTTGGTTTTTTAGGATTGTTCGTAAAAAATAAATCGTCTTTATTTGACGGATAATTGCCAAAAAAGATAATAAACAGACAGCATGTAATACAAAATATAACCAGGGATATAATTTTAGATTTTTTGTTTAATCGGCTCTCCTTTTTTTTCAAAAAATCAATCAAAACATCTTGTTTTTTCCATACCCAAATTCTCATTTTACCAAACCAATCGTTATCCTGCGGTTTTCTGTTTTGGGGCAAAACCGTTAAAGCCGTTAAGCAAACAGCTAATGGAACTGAGATGATAATTAATAAAATTGACCATCCAATCATAAATAAGTCGACATATTTCATTTTATCTTTGAATCATATTTGTATCTTTATTCTCTAAAACGCGCCAACGCTCAATTAAAAAGCCATGCGGGTTATTATCGCTCCTTTGCACTTCTCTTAAAAAACATTCGGTAATTAAATTTCGCGTGGTTATAGAACTGCTTCTAATAATGGTTTCGGTAGCGTAGGTTTTGGCATAGTTAGGGAATTTATCCATAACTAAATGAATGCTATCCACCTTAATTTTTTGACTTACATTACCGGCTATTAATTTGTTGAAATAACCGTTTTCTATTAAGTTTTTATATTCAGTATTAGCGCTTTCATCGGCTAAATACAAGGCTTGTCCTATGTTGTAATCTATCGCCTTTTGATCGGGCGAAAGGGTAAAAAATAATTCATGAAAACGCTTTATATGATCTTTGGCTTCTACCGGTCTGTTGGCGTTTACATCTTGCGCTAAGGCTAACATTAAACTTTTACCGCGATCAAGCACATATACTTTTTGCCTTTGTTTTTCTGCAAATGAGAAAGCCCAAATGATAGACACAATACAGATGGCGGTACAAAAAATCAAAAATCCAACCATCATTAAGCGCATTTTTCTGAATGAACTTTCTATGGTTTCTAAACTTTTAAATATCATAATGTAAATTTTATGAGTAATGAATTTATATTTTAAGCCTTCTTTGTCATAGCGCAACCCGGTAATAAATTTTGGGCGTTTATTGTTGTTTTTGAAGTCATAAGAATATCTTATTTAAATTTCCGGCGTTTATTATCAGCATATTTAAAAATCCTTCCTTATTTTGTTTACGCTATCAAGCAGCTACGGCGGCAGGCATGCCGGCAGACCGCATTCTTCCTCAAGCGGTTTGGTCGCCGGTTCTTCGCACAACATAACCCGCTACCGTTGGAACCGAGGCATATCCTATAATAGCTATTAACATAAAAATCATGTAACCAATATCAGAAGAATCAAAAGTGCTGTTTAAAGCGTTAGTTCGTAAATCGTCTATGGCTTTTTGTAACATCATTACTTGCAGTTTCCCTATCAGCGTACCAAAAATATTGGCAATAGGCAGCCATAAAAAAACTTGGATGTACTGCATCAGCCAATGAGTTAATGTGCTTTGAAAACCCTCGAATATAGAAAGGCCAAAACTAACTGGCCCTATAATTGAAATGATGATAAGAAAAAATGTTCTTAAGGCATCAATCACCAAAGAAATTGCTTGATACAAAAAGTCTAATAATTCTTTTAAATAATCTCTAAAATTCTTTTTAATCTTGTAGGCCATTCTTTCCATTGTCATACTTGAAGTTGACCCTAAAACAAAAATGCCTAATTCTTTTAGTCTTTTATCATGCTGCGCGTCATCGTCGTCTGCGTATAATTTACCGGCTTTGTTATAATTGGCTCTTTCAATGTCGCTGCGCCTTTTTGTATAAGCGGCAACATCTGTATTTTGCTTTTGCACCATTCCGGAGGTAACGGTTACAATGGGCTTTAAAATACCGTTAATCGTACCTAAAACAAGCGGAAATATACCGATGCAAAAAACAATGACAAAAGGCCTAAACAAAGGATAAAAATTGATAGCCTCATTATTTACCATATGCCGCCATACCCGATTGGCGATATAAAAAATTGCGCCTATGCCGCCAATACCCCTGGCTATTCCCAATAAATCACGACATAAAGGCATCATTTCATCATAGAGTTTCACCAAAAACTGGTGCATATTATCCCATTGAATATCTAATAATAGTGGCATAAATTTTTATTGCTTAATTTTAATTTATTTTAAACCGCAATTTCAATTAGCTTATGAAAAATGGTTGCCGGTAACCTGATTGGTTTTTTCTAAAACTAAACTCGTCAGGGTTTTTCTCCATATGTTTTTTACGCATCCGCGAATAAACGCCGCACAACCATGCTTTTATTCGGCGAATGGCTGCGAGTTGAAAAAAGCCAAGCGTATGGCTCCTGATTTTTAAAACGCGATTGATTTTTTTAAAAAACTTGTAACCGATTTGTTTGTAACTACGCGAGCATAAACGGTTTGGTCTGATGAATAACCGGGTATGTTGTTGAAACAAACCTGTTTTACGATCGTTTAGCGCTGTGGCGCCGGCTATTTTCTTTTTTGCGCCGTTTTTACCGCTGCCTTTAAAAAGAGGTTTGCTGCCGAACATCGGCATAAGTACTTTTTGTATGAACAACAATGCTCTAAAGCGGTTGAAGGCTAAACCGCTGCGCCTCTTTGAGCAACAGATACTCCTGACCTTTGCCGCCATTTCAATAACGTCGTTTTGGGCATGGTTGGAACGACAGGCTTGTTTATCATCGCCGCTTTTGGAACATGCTAAAGCCCATGACCATTTTATGGCGGCTAAACCGTTTTTGTTTGTTTGATACCTGTCAAAAAAAACAACCATATTCTCCCTTTCTTAAATAACTCCTTCTTTTTTATTGACCATATAAACCCTTGTGCGCCCCGGTTAATTTATTCCCTTATTCCATATAATTTTAACACGTTGTTTATTTCATTTTTTTGTTTAGCCCGGATATAAGATAATTCTATACATTGATTGGTGTAATATGTTACCAAATCCTTATGCTCAAGCAATTTGTCATAAACGCGGTTAATAATATCCAAACGGTCTTTATCAGTCAAATTCATCTCTGTTATATTAGACCCCATCTTCAGTTCGTCTAATAAAGACGAGCTTTCTTTTACAAGTTTGATATAACCTTCTCCTATGCTCACAATTTCTTCAGGCGTAAAATTTCGATCGGCTTTCATCCTTGAAAAACTATCAGAATAAATGCTGGCAATTTCGTATACCAATTGTACCGCATCATACACCTTTTTGTAATTTTGTATGGTGTTGCTAACCTTTTTTAGCGCATCATACCATTCTTTGCCTTGATCAAAAATCTTTTGAGTTTCTGAGGCTCCTTTTATTAACTGCACCTTATGTTCAATGCTTTCTATCATATTCTGAATTTGATTGACTGCATTTTGAGCGAAACCTGCTGGATCAGAAACTACCCACTGCGCGTTGGTTTTATGGATAAATCCTAATCCACAAATAACCAATAATAATGTTTTTTTCATTTTTTTACTTTTTTTCCTTCAACACTAATCATTATATAATCGCTATGCGGTAAATAACCAATATCTGTTTGTTCAAAACCTGTTAGCGCGTATTACTTTATTTTGTTTATCTGTTTAAGACTATAAGGGAGACTTGTTGCGGCGGCAGAAATAAAAAATATTTGTCTCCTTTTGTTTTTATTGCAATTTTTTTAGCTATTTTATGTTATTCCAAATGCCTAATAAACTTTTTCTTAAAATTATCTCCATCATTATTTTGCACAATATTTTGTTGCCGCGTGAACACCAATAAATTAAGTATGGTTAAGATGACTAAAACGCATAAATTAATTTTTTCATGTTATATATTAATTCTCTTTTTCTCTTGTTTGATTAGCTAATTCTGTAATAGCCATTTGTATGCTCCCTTTTTTTTGGGCTAATTGTAATAACTTTATTTTTTCTGTTTCTTCGGTAGTATACGTGTAGTATTCTTCTGAAGATACTTCTGTAGCATAAACGGCGCTTTTAACCCCGCCTAAGCTGATAAATACTTCTTTGTATTTTCTGTTCGGATTATTGTCTAAATTGATACTTAACACCTGATCTCGCTCTTTATCGCTTAATCCCAACAAAAACTGGATATCTTCGAACTTATTTATGTACTTTCTTTGGTCTAAAAGAATTTTACAGTCTGAATTATTAATAATGCTATCTTTTACAATGGGCGAATGGATAATATCATCTACTTCTTGAGTTACCACAATGGCTTCGCCATAAAATTTACGTACCGTTTTAAACAAATATTTGATATATTCGGCCATTCCCTCTTTGGCAATGGCTTTCCAGGCTTCTTCAATCAAAATCATTTTTCTAATCCCTTGCAACTTTCTCATTTTGTTAATAAAAGTTTCCATAATAATTAATGTTACTACCGGAAAAAGGATTTTATGATCTTTAATGTTATCTAATTCAAATACGATAAATCGCTTATCCAACAAGTCTAATTCTTTTTCAGAATTTAAGAGATAATCGTACTCTCCGCCCCTGTAATAAGGTTCTAACACATTTAAGAAATTTGATAAATCAAAATGTTTTTCATGGATATTTTTGCGGTTAATAATTTCTTTATAAACCGCTTCTACAAACTCGTAAAAAGTATTAAAACCAGGTTTTATTTCTCCTTTTTTTTCTTTAATTAGTTTCAGATATAAGTTAACCGCATTAGATATAGCCACTTCTTCGGCTCTGGAAGGAATTTCGTTATCTTTTTTCCATAAAGTTAAAAGGAGCGTTTTAATGCTTTCTTTTTTTTCGATATCAAAATTGCCGTCATCTGTATAAAATGGGTTAAAAGATATGGGAGCGTTTTCGGTATAGGTATAATAAATGCCGTCTTTATTCGAGGTATCTTCCTGTATTTTTTTACATAAGCCATAATATGAATTTCCGGTATCTACTAAAAGCACATGGGTGCCTTGCTCGTAATATTGTCTTACCATGTGGTTAGTAAAAAAGGATTTTCCCGAACCGGAAGGCCCCAGTATAAATTTATTGCGGTTTGTCGTATAGCCTTTTTTCATTGGCTCATCGGAAATATCTACATGGATAGGCTTACCGGTTAATCGATCAACCATTTTAATGCCTATCGGACTCAGGGAGTTTTTATAGTTCGTTTCATTATTAAAAAAACAACAGGCTTGTTCAAAAAAGGTATGAAAACTTTCTTCGTTTGGAAAGTCTGAAGCGTTGCCCGGTATGGCTGCCCAAAATAAAGGAGCTGAATCGGTTATATTATGACGAGGTTTGCAGTTCATAGAAGCGATTGCCCCGGCCGTTAAATTCCTTAAATCATTCAATTTATTTTTATCTTCCGACCATATGAATAAATTAAAATGGGCGCGAACACAAACCTGATTAGAGGAGATAGATTCATTCAAATAAGCCTCTACCATTTCTCGATGAATAGCATTTTCTCTTGAATAAGCGCTCAATGAGTTTAAATTACGAGCCTTTTTCTCAAAGAACTTCAATTTCTCGTTATGATCCTCAATAAAAACGTATTGGTTATAAATATGATTACATGGAAGTAATAAACCCACTTTGGAAGCAAAGCCTAATTTAAAAAAACTCCGATCGGTAGAAAGCCGGTCATATTCAGAATTGGTACCCACTTCCGACGGCAAATCATCTAAATCAGATAAGGTAAATAAATTGAAATACCTGCTGCCTATTTTTAAATCTTCTGTAAAGTCAAAATCAGAAAGTATTGTTTTGTCTTCTTGCGTTACGCTTAAATATTTTTCTATAATTCCGGCTTTATGTTCTGTGCCAATAATATCGTCTTTATTTAACCTGCGCAGTTTAATGTAACCGGTATCGGATAAAACCCTTTCAATTTGGCCAATGGCATTCATAAAAGCCTCAATAATGCCGCTGTCCAACATATCTTTGGGAATAATCTTGCCTCTGCTTAAAGTATTAAACGTACTTTGCAGTTTCATCCGTTGCGAATTGGTTTTGGTAAAAAAGAGATAACAATAATGGTTTAAAAATGGCCGCTCGTTAAAATGCCTTTCAAATGAACGATCTAAAAAACTTAAATCATCTTTGTTTAAGTTTGGGGTATAGTTTTCTTCTATAAACCAATCTTGTTTGTGTATGATTGAATAATTAGGAAGTAATTTTAGAGCTTTAACCCAAGCCGAATGAACATTTTCATAATCCCTTTCCGAAAGGGTAAATACTTCCGATAGCTCCACCATATAAGCCACGGTAACATCCGCATTGAGGCTGACAATGCAGTCGTGTTCTACCTTATATATAGGTAGTTTTTTTTCAATAAGGTCAGCTCTTAATGCTCTAATCATATTTAAAAAAATTAAGAAAAGTACTTAAAGCACTGAAAAACAATTTAGAATATAAATTATTAGTCGACCTAAAAACTTATCTCATCTTTTGGTTTTTAAAAATTGAATAAATACTTTTTCTCACAATGATATATTTAGGACGACTGCTTTTTGCAATAATTTTTAATAAACCATGCCGACCATATTTACTGTTCATCGAGAAAACTCCCATTAAAACGCCCGTACCGGCAAGAAGCGCAAAAAAAACGGTTACATAGGGATTTAAACCAACAATAAACATTATTACAACGATTAAAAAGACGACTCCCAAACCGCCAAATAAAAAGCCTAAATACTGCGCTCTAAGTCCTTTAAATTCTACTGTTTTATCAATTCCTTTATTGATTGGATAATTAGCCATGACTAAGATTTTATAAAAAGAATGCTCTCAGTACGGTTGCAACAACAACTAAAAATACGCAAGAGCCAAACCAAGCTCCTGCCACTTTTGAGGTGTCTGGATCGCCTGCATTCCATTTTGAATAAACCTTAACCCCGCCAATTAAGCCCAATACCGCGCCTAATGCATACATTAATTTTGTAGCCGGATCAAAATAAGAAGTTATCTCTTGGGTTGCCGCATCAATTCCGGCAGCGCCTCCCCCTCCTCCTTGCGCATGAACGCCGCTTGCAGAAGCTAACAATAATAAAACAGTGGCAACTGTTATAAGTTGTGTTTTGTTGTTTAATTTTTTCATATGCGTTAAATATTATTATGTAATTCAAATAAGCAATTAATTTGTTAATGAGTTTATTAGTTTTTCTATATCATCGCTATGATAATACTGTTTTCCGTTATTTTCAACATTTCTTTGATTTCTTAAATTATCTGAATCGTCTTCGTCGTAAAAATCATGCTCGTATCGGTTTCTTTCATATGCCTTTGATTTAAATTCATTAAATTTTAAACGAAAAGCGTCATTATCAACTAATATGTAATTCATGATATTGGTTTTTTCAAGCCTTTTGCAAATATTTACTATTTGCTTTTCTTCATCCTTTGATAAGGCCAGGTCGTTTTTTGAAATATATTCGATAACCGCGTTTAATTCGCTTATTGAAAACCCTCCCTCGTCAACTAAATCTAGTTCTCTGTTTTGAAAAGCAATAAACTCATCCTGACTACGTTTTATTTCTAACGCCTTTAAAAATATAGACGCTTCTTCTGCTTTTTCTTCCTTTTCCTTTATATCTTTTTCCCATTCCGGACCATTTTCAGCAAAAGATTTTTTGGATTCTATAATTTCTGCATTAGGTTTGGGCACGACAAAATCTTTTCCGGCATAAATTGAACCATTAGCAGCAGTTGTTGTTTTTAGAGTATTTCCATTGGCAATAATCGAAGACGAGTCGACAGATTTTTTCCTCAATAAGGCAGAAAGCTCTTTATTATAATAAATAAATATAACGCCAATATAGTAAATAACAAGAGAAATAAACACACTCCACATATACTGTCCCCACGAAACGCTTTCCAACATGAGCGGTTAATTTAATTATAAATGTGCATAAGTGTACAAATTATAATATGCAAATATACAATTTTTTGTTATTTTATACAAATTTCTATATATGGTTGAGTTTTTTTCGAAATGGTTTTAAATATTAATGCTTTTAAGTATAAGTTAGCGGCAAAAAAACAATAAAAAAAATAAGTTTATTAAAATACCTCCAGACACATATAACAAACTAATTGGTAAAAGACTATATACCGTTAGAAAAGAACATAATCTAACCCAGCAAAAATTAGCGAAGAAGTGTAACCTAAGCCAAAATATCATTATCCGGGTGAAAAATAGCAAAGTCTGTTTAGAAAATTATGAACGTTTACAAACGTATAATTATTGGATTAGCAACGGCATAAACATTAATTATACTCTGGCAGAAAAAAAACAGGAACGAGGAGTTGAAGCCGGGTATTGATTATTGTTTCATTATCCTGATCCTGAATAAATTTCAGTTTAGATTGTAGGTGTTTTTAAAAAAGATAGATTCAAGTTACAAGTGCAATAGGTTAATTAATTAGGTTTAAAGTTATGCATAAAAATCTGTAGAGGCGTTTTATAACCCAAAGATTTCCGTACTTGTTATTAAGTTTGTTTTGAATGTGTACGAAACATTGTAGATCATATTTGGTTGAAATTTGATTTTTTTCATATCATCATAATCTGAGTTCTGCTTTTTTAAAGCTGCTGTTTGATACCTTTGCTCATTAAAGCATAACTTTTAGGCATATGACGCCCAAACCAATAAAAATATTACAAGCATCGGCAGGCTCGGGAAAAACCTTTAACCTCGTTGTACATTATTTAACCCTGCTTTTTTGCCGCGAAAATAAATACCAGGAAATATTAGCCGTAACCTTTACCAACAAAGCCGCCGCCGAAATGAAAGAACGCATTTTGGAAGTTTTGGAAGCTTTGGCCAAAGGCGATGACAACAAAAAAACAGAAAGCTACCGAAGAGAAATATTAGCCGCTCATCCCAATTTAACTGCCGAAAGTTTAAAACAGAAAGCCGATAAGGTTTATCGAAAGATATTGCACGATTACAGTCGCTTTGCGATAAGTACCATAGACAGTTTTGTACAAAAAGTAATTCGCGGCTTTGCCTTTGAGTTGGGTTTAAATGCCGATTATACTCTGGAAATGAACTACGACAAGGTGAAAAATGAGTTGGTGCAAAAATTAGATAACAGCCTGAGCCATAACAAGCAATTATTACAATGGATTATAGACCTTGCTTTAGAACGCATAAACGATAACAAAAGTTGGAATTATAAAAAAGAACTCTATAGCCTTATCAACGAGGTTTTTGAAAGTAATTATGAGGTTTTTGAAACCGCCGTTAATGCCTTAGAACAGGATAGTTTGGATGATTTATTTGTCCGTTACATGAGTATTACCAAAAAAGAAATCAATCGTTTTGAAGAAGAATTTAAGCTTAAAGGAAAATTGGCTGAAGAAATATTTCAAAAACACGAAATTGATACGACTTGTTTAAAAAGAGGCAAAACAAGCTGGTTGAGTAAATTAACGATTATTCAAACCCTAGATTACGAACGGATAGCTAAAATTTTCGGCTTAGTAGATAATCCGAAACTTTGGTTCAAAGAAGGTAAAGAATTAACCGATTTTTATGACGAACTAAATCCGGTTTTAAAAAAATTAAGAAATTTTCAGTCGGAAAATATTGCCAATTACAGTTTGGCGGTTGCATTTAACAAAAACTTATACTATTTGCGCTTAATGCAAGAAATTGCGGTGTTGTTGGGCGATTATAGAAAAGAGAAAGGCAATCTGTTGATTAGCGATGCGCAAAAGTTGATTACCGGAATTACAGACGATGCGGAAGACAACCCGTCTTTTATCTGGGAAAAAGTGGGCAATAAATATCGTAATTTTTTGTTCGATGAATTTCAAGATACTTCTGTAAACCAGTGGAAAAGTTTTCGGTCTGTTTTATCCAATGCCATCGCATCCCCCGGACAGCATTTTACAGATCATTTAATTGTTGGAGACGCCAAACAATCTATTTACCGTTGGCGCAATGGCGATTGGAATATTCTGCATCAACAAGTCCAACAAGAAATTGGATCCGATTATGTTTTTAACGATTATCTGGAAGAAAACTATAGGAGCGCAAGCAACATCGTCGCTTTCAATAATTATTTATATCAAGCATTGCCGGTTATCGTACAGTCTGAACTGAATGCAAAAGCAACCCAAAAAACTGATGACTTGCTGCAATGGTGGAATGCCAAAGGTTACCACAATATTGTAACCTCGGTGTATGACAAGGCAAAGCAAAAACCGGCGGAAAGCGCAAAAACCGGCGGAACTATTAAAGTAAAATCCTTTGGCAAAGAAGAGGCAATCGAAAAAGCTGAAATATTTTCCGAAACGATTTTCAGGCAGTTGGCGTTAGATGATGTGATACAAGAAATTACGGTTTTACGCAGTCAAAAAAGATATCGAGCAAAAGATATAGCCATTTTGGTGCGGCAAAACTCAGAGGCTATGTTATCGGTAACCCGGTTGATGGAAGCAAATATTCCGGTGTTATCCGGCCAAACGCTCCTGATTGCAAACAACAGCGCCGTCAGGCTTCTCATTAATACCCTTAAAGTATTTGTGGGAATTGAATCCCAAACAACTCTTTACAAAGCTAATTGTATCGTTTTATATCATCGCTTAAATAACAAGCCGTTACATTCATCGGCCTATCTAAATTTAACCAAACAGTCGCTAAGCGCTCTATCGGCATTGTTGCCGCCGTTGCTTTGTAAAAATTGGCAAATTTGGCTACAACTTCCCCTGATAGAATTGGTTGAAAAACTGATTGCGGCATATGGTTTAGACAGGCTTACTCAGCATATTCCTTATTTATTGGCCTTTCGCGATTTGCTGGCGAATGCCTCGCCAATGGGCGAAAAAGGGATTGTTAATTTCTTAACATGGTGGGCTGAAGAAGGCGTGAAAAAAGCTCTTCCATCACCCGATGAGGCAGATGCCGTACAGGTAATTACCATCCATAAATCAAAAGGATTGGCTTTTGGGGCAGTTTTTATTCCATTCTGTATCTGGGAGTTAAAACCCAAAAGCAATTCTGTTTTTTGGGCGCCTTCGGGCGAAACCATTTACAAAGAATTAGCTAGTATTCCGTTAAAGTTTAATGATAGTTTAGCTGATTCTGCCGTAGCAAAAGCATATTTTAAAGAGCTGTTAGATAGCAGTTTGGAAGCCTTAAACTTACTTTATGTGGCTACGACAAGAGCAAAAGATTATCTGTACCTGTCGGTAATGAGAAAATCGGAATCTAATAAAACAACTTCTTCTGTTGGGGATGCATTGGCTCAGGCTATCGGTCAGCTTACTTCGGCTGAATCCGACAAGGGTTTTAACAAAACCAATCGTTATGAAATAACTGATGATTTAATACCGGAAAGTTACGAAGAAACCAAACCGCTTTTCAATATGAACATATACCCTACCACCAATCGCTTATCTGCTTTGTATGTGCCGCAGCAAGAAAACCATTTGCAGCATTTACTGAATATGGGTCAGTTAGGCAGATTGGGTTCCATAAAACACGAGGTATTGGCAAATGCCACAAATGCAAGCCAAGTACATGAATATTTGAGCAAAATGTTGCTTGAAGGAATCATTGCAGAAGAAGAAATGGAAATTTTTGAAACCGAGGTGATGGAAGTGTTAAATCATCCCGGGTTAAAAGCGATTTTATCGCAAGCTAAACAGAGCGTTACAGAAAAAGGCATCATCGATGCAGAAGGCAAACTGCACCGGCCCGATCGCATTCTCATAAATGAAAATCAGGTAACCATACTCGACTATAAGTTTACCTCAGAACAAAGCGATAAGCATATCGAACAGGTGCTCGATTACAAAAAACTTTTTACAGAAATGGGATACGCGAATGTGAAAGGATATCTGTTTTACGCCGTTACCCAACAGTTAAAATTAGTTGGATAAACAAAATTAAGTTTAAATTAATGACTCCGTTTTTAAAGCAGGTTGCCGAAGATTTAGTTGCCAAATTTGGGAACGATTTACAACATTGCGCCATTGTGTTTAACAACAAAAGGCCGATTGTTTATTTGCGTAAATATTTGGCCGATATTATCAAGAAACCTTTCTTCAGTCCGACTGTATATACCATTCAAGAGTTTTTTACAGGCAGCGTAAAAGAGCAACCCGCTGATTTTTATTTGCAGTTTTTTACATTATTGAATGCGTATAACGGGTTATTGGAAAAGGAAAAACTGCCTAAGTTAAAAAGTAGTCAGTTTTTTCCGCTGGCAAAAATTATATTGAATGATTTTTCTCAAATAGATAATGATTTAGTTGACGTCGACAAACTCTATCAAGAAATGGAAGACATTGCTCAAATCAATATTAAATTCGATTATTTAAGCAAAGAGCAATATGAATTTATAGCCCGGTTCTGGAAATCTTACAACGAAGGCAAACATAAAAAACAACAAGAGCTTTTCATTAAAATGTGGCGCAGAATGCCTTTGTTATATGATCAATTTCATAAGCAATTAAAGGCTAAAAACTACATTACCAACGGGCAGATTTACCGGTTTTTAGCCAATGCCGATTTGGTTTCTTTACCGTTTATACAAAGGTTTAACAAGGGCAAAATTATTTTTGTTGGATTCAATGCGTTAACAAAAGCTGAATCCGCCGTTTTTATACAGTTGCAAAATGCCGAAAAAGCCCTTTTTTATTTTGATACCGATAGTTATTATATAAATGACGAACTGCAAGAAGCAGGATTTTTCTTGCGTAAAAATTTGAACGCGCTGGGGTTAAAAAATGTTTTTAAAGAACAACAAAGTTTTATACAATCGGAAATACATCAGGTTAATGCGTATAAAGTACAAGGACAAACGGCACAGGCTAAAATATTGCGTCAGATTCTCGATAGCGAGAACCCTGCCGATGAACAAACCGGCGCTACCGCAATTATTTTAGCAGATGAAAGCCTGTTGTTACCGGTTTTGCAAACCATACCCGACCATAAAGAATTAAACGTTACCATGGGTTACCCCTTGGCAAGTTCTGCCATATTAGGCTTAGTCAATTTATGGTTAACTACCCAATCAGAACTAAGAGAACAAAAACAAGTAAGTTGCCAAACTTTAGAAGCATTTCTAACTCATCCTTTAACGGGCTTAAGCCAAAAGATGAAAGATAAAATTCATCTTGCGCTGTTAGCCGAAAAAGGGGTAAATATTGAGCAAAGCAGGTTGCAGAAACAGGGCGGTATTTTCGAAAAATTTTATCAGTCGGTAACCGAACCAATTGAACTTGTGAAATCATTATTGGAGATGATGAAATATCTTTTGGCAAGGCTATCATCAGCCAATATGCTCAAAAAAATTGATGCAGAACTATTTGTAAAAACAATTGAGGAATTAACCAGACTAAACGACACGCTTAAACAATTTGTACCCGAACAAGAGTTTGCCTTCCTTATTCAGTTAGTACAAAAAGCGCTGCAAAGCGTAACGGCGCCTCTAAGCGGCAGCCCTCTAACAGGCATTCAATTAATGGGTTTGTTAGAAACCAGGAACCTGAATTTTGATAATATTGTTTTTCTTGGCTTTAACGAAGGGGTTATTCCCAAAACATCTATTGGCAATAGCTTCATCCCCGACAGCATTCGCAGAGCCTTTAATTTGCCTGTTTTAGAAAATTTAGACGCCATTTCGTCTTATATGGTTTACCGCTTATTACAAAGAGCGAAAACTATCAGTTTTATCTATAACAATTTAACAGACGAAAACAGTAACGGAGAAGCAAGCCGGATATTGAAACAATTGGAGTATGAAAGCAGCTTTCAATTCAGGTATCAGGCGCTTAATTCACCTGTAAGCATAGAAAAACAGTCTGAAATTGTTATAGATAAAAACGATTCTCAGATAAAAGAAGTATTGCAACGCTATTTGAGAAAAGAAAAAACATTATCGCCGTCGGCTATTACTACGTACATTGCTAACCCGATCGATTTCTTTTTTAGATATATTGCAGATATAAAAGAACCTGAGGAGCTAAGCCCGGTAATAGAAACCAATCAAATCGGCTCCATATTGCATAAAACTATGGAATACTTTTACCAAGACTTTAAAGGGAAATCAATTACCAAAGAAAAAATACAGGAGAAACAAAAAAAAGTCCCCAACCTGATAAAACAAGCTTTTGCTTGGATAATGTTTAACAACCCTCAGCATGTTTTTGAATATTCAGGCATACAAAAGGTAATTTCGGCCATCGTGGAAGCTTATGTAAATATCATTTTAGACCAAGATAAAAAAGATGCGCCTTTTTGGATAATGGCGTTAGAAGAAAAATTCAACGCGGACTTCGATTTTATGGTAAACGGTAAAAAAGAAAGTATCACACTTTTTGGTATTATAGATAGAATTGATAAAAAAAATGGAGTAACAAGAATTATTGATTATAAAACAGGAAGCGATAAGCTTTCTTTCTCGGATATAGAAAAAATTTTTGATACGGATGATAAATATATTAACAAGGCTTTGATTCAAACCTTAATCTATGCAAATGTTTACGAAAAAAAATCAGATAAAACACAAATTGTACCGTGTTTATATGCCGTAAGAACAATGGTAAATGAAGGCGTTTATTTCCGTTCGGGGCAACGTCTGTTGAATGACGCTTTTCTGGAAGAAATCAAACCGGTATTTTTGGGTTTGCTACAGGAAAAAATATCCGAGATTTTTG
Source organism: Whitmania pigra (assembly GCA_021613335.1). NCBI lineage: Eukaryota > Metazoa > Annelida > Clitellata > Hirudinida > Haemopidae > Whitmania > Whitmania pigra. The sequence goes on along the minus strand of JAJTWR010000141.1, from coordinate 5,842 downwards.
ATTTAAATGTGCCGTTTAAGGCAAGTACTGTACCCAACAATTATATGTATTCCATTTATACCACTTTATTTGGCGCATAAAATCATATATTTTACCGGCAAAGTTGTTTTTTCAAAGAACGTTTGGCTAATTTGTTGTTGCGTTTTAAATACAACAGCATAATTAAGATACAATAATTATATTTGCCATGTTTAATTTCAACAATAAAATGAGAGAAATTCAATTTAGGGAAGCTCTACGCGAGGCTATGAGCGAAGAAATGCGTAAAAATGAGAATATTTTTTTGATGGGCGAGGAAGTTGCGCAATATAATGGCGCTTATAAAGTAAGTCAAGGTATGTTAAACGAGTTTGGCGACAAACGCATAATTGATACGCCTATTTCAGAACTCGGTTTTGCGGGTATAGGCATTGGAGCGTCTATGAACGGTTTAATACCAATTATAGAGTTTATGACCTTTAACTTTTCTTTGGTTGCTATTGACCAAATTATTAACGGAGCTGCTAAAATGCTTTCAATGAGTGGCGGTCAATTCTCTTGTCCCGTAGTTTTTCGTGGCCCAACGGGTAACGCCGGTCAATTGGGAGCTCAACACTCGCAAAATTTTGAAAACTGGTATGCAAATTGTCCCGGATTAAAAGTAGTAATTCCGGCAACTCCTTATGATGCTAAAGGTTTGTTGAAACAAGCCATTAACGACCCCGACCCTGTTATTTTCATGGAGTCAGAGGTAATGTATGGCGATAAAGGAAATGTTCCGCCTGAAGAATATTATCTGGAACTGGGAAAAGCCAATCTGGTAAAAAGAGGAACCGATGTTACCGTCGTTACTTTTGGCAAAATGTTAATCAGGGTAGTTATTCCTGCGATAGAAGAATTAACAAAAGAAGGAATCAATGCAGAGGTTATTGATTTGCGTAGCGTACGCCCCATAGATTATGCAACCATTATCAACTCGGTTAAAAAAACTAACCGTTTAGTAATAGTTGAAGAGGCTTGGCCATTGGCTTCTCTTTCTTCAGAAATTACTTTCAATATACAAAAAAATGCGTTCGATTATTTAGATGCGCCGATTTTACGCATTACATGCGCAGATGTGCCGCTTCCGTATGCGCCTACTTTAATTGCCGCCAGCCTGCCTAATGCAAAGAAAGTGATTAAAGCAGTTAAAGAGGTAATGTATATTACAAAATAAAAATTAACTATAATCACAAACTATCATTATCGGTTTTATAGATATTATAAAATAACAACGTAAATTCTCTAAGACAACCTTTAAGAGATTTACTATTATCAAGTCCTTCCTTAAAAAACCAAAACAAAGACCTTGCTTTTGTAGCTTATCCCTTTTGCGTAACAGGGATGCGAGAATATATTTTGGATTGCTTATGTATTCCACGCTAATAGCCCTAAATACAATTGCCAACGGATTGGTTTTCCAGAAATTCATCATTCCTTTGAAATTGATGGCGGCGACAAGCATCACCATGATATTATCGCCTTGAATCTCTTTATAAAAGTTATGGTTTAATCGATGGTCGGTTTTCAAATGACCTGTTTTGGGCCCAATAACGGCTCTTTTACCGAATCCTTGTTTTAATCTGTTTTTACCTAACCGCTTAACTTATTGCCGAATGTTTTGAAGGCTATAGATAAGAAATACCAATACTTCTTTCTCTAATAGCCTCTGTTCATCAAAACCTTTTTTAGCAATTGCCTGTTAGCCGTTGTTGCAGAGCAGCATCTGAAGGCAGGTCCATCGTAAGCATTGCTGGGGATATTCAACGCGCCGATAATCTCTCCGCTATTTTAGTTAACCATAATGGATGGTTTATACCAAACTCATATTTCTTATGGCCTTTGCCGATGCAAAACTTTTCCGGTTCATCAAGGCTGTAAATCTTATTTTTATCTGCTCGCTTTTGTTCAAATATCCTTTCAAATAAGGTCAAATGGGTTTTACATCTTTCTGCCGGTAATTTCCTTTTCAGTTGCCTTAAACATATAAACCAAGGCTTATATGAATTAATATCCCGGATTTTGAGAAAAATTAACGGGATCATTATGTACGTTTATTTCGGCTGGCGGCATGCCATAAAGCAAGCGATTAGCGTCAATGGAACTACCTGCTAAACCAAGATTGGTAAGGTAATTTTAGATGATAGAAAGCCCTTTTTTATAATGGATTAAATCAAACCGCCTGTCATTTTCAAAAGCAAATTCTACTCTTCTTTCTTTAAAAATGGCATCCCTAAAAGTATCTTGGTCGGGTAGGTTGAGGGCGTTAAGAGGGGTTAAACCGGCAGGTTGTCTAACTTTGTTCAGGTTATCAAACATAAATAAAATATGAATTCAGATATTTATTAACGCTTTTATATCATTTAAATTCCTGTATAACCTTTGTTATTTCCACGCTGCAAACCTCAAACTTAACTCAAAATTCCCGTTTGAATAACCCGATATATTTGAAGTCCCGGTTGTGTACATCCCGCTTACCAAATAATGTTCCTTAAAATTCATCCCAAAACCAATTGTTGCGCTGCTGTTATTATGACACAATCCAGTTAAAAAAACCTGATCGTTTATCAAATAAAACTGGGCCCCAACATCTATAATCCCTTTAATTTGGGTAAAATTCCGATAGGCTATCAAAGGTTCGCACGATGAAAAAATATTTTTCTTTAAATTAATCTTATAACTGGCCGCCGTATAAAACATCGGAACATCTGACTGAAGGGCATAATCCCGCTTAAACAAATTGCGCATGTTTGGCATCGAAACCTGTAAAACCAAGCCTTTGCCGCTATAAGCCGTTCCAAAGTCTCCGTCAAAATAAGCAGCCTTGTTATTATAATTAACCGCCAAAACATCGCCGCTTGCGCCAATTATATCGCCCTGCGACAGCCGTTGCCCCTGCAGCCCTAATGAAATCCCAAAACTTAACCGCTTACCGTCTCTAGACAAAGGTAAATGGTAAGAAAAAGAACCAACAACGCGCGTTTGCCTTAACAAACCGGCCTTGTCGTTAAAGATATTTAACCCCGCCCCTATCTTCTCAAAACCATAATCCGCACTCAAGCTTTGAGACACCGGACTGCCGGGAAAGCCCTCAAATAACTGTCGGTATACCCCATTAACGGTATAACCTTGATTAATACCGGCCATGGCCGGATTGCTCAAATAACGATTGTTAAAATATTGTACCGCTAATGGGTCTATTTGCGCTTTTATGCCTGTTGTAATACCCAAACCAAGTAATACAAATAATATATAAAACTTTTTCATTTGATATTAGTTTGTTTTTTATTGTTCGTTGATAATGGAAACATACCCTTTGCTTGTTACTTTTTTACCTTTCCCGAAATCTATCACATAATAGTAAGTACCTCGCCTTAATGGCCTGCCATTATAATAACCGTTCCAATTATTGTCATAACCTTTTTGGCTAAATACCAACCGCCCTGCCCTGTCAAACACTTTTACGGTAGCGTCCGGATACTGTTCGATATTCTCAATAACCCACAAATCGTTAACCCCGTCGCCATTAGGCGTTATAATATTGCCGGCTATAACATCGCTGTATTCTCTTCCTACTTCTATGGTGATGCGTTTAACGCCGATACATCCGGCGGCAGAACTAGCCTTTACCGTATAAACGGTAAGCTCGGTTGGTTTAACCGTTAGCCTGGCTGTGTTCTGACCATTTATAATTCCTTTGGCATCCGCCCATGAATAAGCAGTTGCCCCAGAAGCATCTGCGATTAACTCAATGGTACGGCCCCTGATTACCTTTAATTTACCCGTACTTGTGCTAATATTTATTACAGGAAGCGGGTTTACATTAACCGTAAAACTGACGCTATAACTATCAACTCCGCCATCGGCTGTTCCTCCATCATCCTTCACCGTTACCGTTATTACAGCCGACCCGCTAACCCCTGCCTTTAACGAATAGTTTATTATTCCTTGTCCGTCATCTAATTTCCTTATATTCAAAACTTTAAACAGGTCCTTATTATTGCAGGTTATTGACAAGCTTGTGGTTTGATTAGTTTCCGCCCCGGGCGTAATACCGCTAAGGTTGATTGTATTATTTTCTGTTGTAGCGCAGATTGACTGATCAGGAACCGCATCTATTGTTGGAGAGCCGTTTACGTACAAAAGAGTAAAAGCGAAATCTTTTGTAAGCATATCTCCAGATTGCGAGCTAACCTGTACCTTTACCGTAAAAGTACATGGAGATGCATAATTTAATGCGGTATTGGTATACAGCTTATCGTCTTTGATAGTAAACTTCTCGTTATCAATTACTCCGGAAACCAGCGAATATGCGTATCTGGCTTTCGAATGGGTTGAAGAAGCTGCTAGCGTACCCGCTAACGTGCCTGCCGGACAGTTGGTATACAAAGTATTAGCTTTAAGAGTTAATGCCGTAATCTTAATCGTGGGAATGGTTAAAGTACCTTTATTATAAATAATGTTGTAATTAGAGTTTGCCGCAACCGCGCCGCTTACCTCAATAAGATAATCTCCGGGAGGCGAGGCTTGTGTTGCCAAGGTAGTTAATAGCGGCTGAGCTGTTAATGCATTGGTATGGTCTTCTCCGCTTACAAATCCGCTGTAACTGGCCGTTAACGGAGGGTTTTCTTCGCCCGGCAATTTTGTTTTATTATCTGCGGTAATATATAAGTCTTTTGGGGTAATCTTTGCCGAAGAGATCGCCTCGGAACCCATTAACAGGTAGTTGGCAGCAGACAAACCCTTTAAGCGGATTTCTGAGGCAATTACCCGCTTATTTATCCCCGTTTTTGCGTCCTTAAATAAAATGCTGACTGCCCCCGCTTCTACATCGTCGCCCTCTACCTTGCCCTTCACGCTTAGTTCGCCAGTAGCGGCAACGGTACCGTCATATACCTTGTTGTTTGCCGAAAATGTTACCGTTACAGCCCGAGCGGTAATACTGGCCGAGGAGGCGGCCTCAGGATTTATAACCGAATAATTAGCGTCGCTAAGGTCAATTTTACTGGCCGTTACCGTTTTGCCTTCGCCAACGTTCTTATCTGAAAAACGAATATCCACAGAAGTTACCGAAACGGTTTCCCCCTCAAACAAGCCTTCAATGCTAAAGGTTCCGGAGCCGGAATCCCTGCCGTCATAAACCTTGTTTTTTGCCGAAAAAATTATCTTTACAGGCTTGGCGGTAATAGTAGCCTTAGAAACGGCCTCAGGATTTATAACCGAATAATTAGCGTCGCTAAGTTTAATTTCAGTAGCTGTTACCTTTTTATCGACTCCAACGTTCTTATCTGAAAAACGAATATCCGCAGAAGTTGCCGAAACGGTTTCCCCCGCAGACAAGCCTTCAATGCTAAAGGTTCCGGAGCCGGAAACCGTGCCGTCATAAACCTTGTTGTTTGCTTTGAATGTTACCATTACAGGCTTGGCGATAATATCGGCCTTAGAAACGGTCGTAGTGTTGTTTAGCTTATAGTTGGCTTGGTCTGACCCCTCAAGACGGATTTTATCGGCAGTTACCGGTTTATCAGAACCCGCATTGGCATCGTTAAATGAAATGCTGCCGGCGATAGCCGTTACATCTTCGCCTTCTATTTTTCCGTCGACGTAGAACGTCCCGGTAGCGGCTACAGAGCCATTATATACTTTATCTTCTGGCTTAAAAGTAACCGTTACCAATTTAGCGGTAATAGTAGCAGTAGAAACGGCCTCAGGATTTATAACCGAATAATTAGCGTCGCTAAGTTTAATTTCAGTAGCTGTTACTTCTTTATCGACTCCAACGTTCTTGTCTGAAAAACGAATATTCGCAGAAGTTGCCGAAACG